>JAQFYH010000092.1:0-16970 GCA_034694405.1 Scolopendrellopsis subnuda
CATTTCGAATTCTTTCGATTTTTACGTGCAAACTTCTTTTTCTTGGTAGATATTACGGTACGTAAGTGTATAATACACGAGTAATAAGTTATAATTACGTAATTCGAACTCCTTAAAATTTACAGTATTTGCAGTTACTGGTGTCTTCAACGAATGAACGTACTAACTTTTATGTTTTAAATGATATAAAGGAATTTCCGGGTTTATATTTAGGAAGGTATCAGTGGCGGAGACAATTCAACAATATTTTGGGAGTCACCATCACATTTTTAACTGCAACATTTCACATAATTTTGTTTGAAGATTAAACATATGTTTTTAAATGGAATGTGTCCCTCTTCCCCCCCCCCACCTTCCCCTTCCTCCTCCGTATCTACGCCACTCTCAGGTATAAAGCATATATACTCAGGATAAAAGTAGAAACCTCGTTTAATATACTGCGCTCTTGTAAAACAAACCGCAAGGGAACAGTAAAGTTTTAACTTCAGCGGAGCAATATTGCCTTGAGGTCATTTATAGATTTATTTATTTATTTATTACGCATCGAACTTGGATGTTATACATAGTTCTTTTTCGTATTTTATTACAGTATTACTTCAAAAGCAGTATAAATTGAAAACTCCCGTTGTACGTTTATTTGCACAAAAAGCTATATCTTCGTCTTCCTGTATTCAGTTCATTTCATTAGGCATTTTCGTTGAGACTTTCGTAAATTTTTATCTGATAGATTAGCAAAGGGAAACGTCTCTTGTTACCGTTGCCTGTAGCGATTTTCCGGCTGGAATTTCACTTTCTGTTTTTGTTCTTCGTCTTCATTGTTTATAAAGTTGGAGTTCGTATCCGGTTACGAAACGTTATTTCGAATAGAAAATAAAAAGATCGTTAGAGAACTGTGATTAACGCAAGAGTTTGGGTCGTTTTTCAATGCAATTCATACGATTGCATTAAAAATTGATTATATACAGCAATGTGCATAGAGAACAGAATTCTAAAAAGAGAGAAAAGTACCGTACATAATTATGTTTTTAGCGAGTTTTAGCAATTGCGACGTAAAGCTTAAGTAATGTAAACGCAACGTATGACACGTTCTGAGCATGCGCACGTTTCATTTTGCAGTGAAAATCCACTGTGTGAAAGCTCAGAACGTGTAGTACAAAACGTTACGTTTACGTTACATTAGCGTTACGTCTCAGTTGCTAAACCTCGCAAATTAAGACGTCAAATTTTCAGAACGACTGTACTGGAAAAGTAGTCTTAGCATAAAAAAGGTACTTGTTACAATAGTTTGCATCCCTGGTGGATCTATCAGGACAGAGTTCTCTGCAGGATCTGCACACCTCTTCTTTTTGATAAAAAAACGGTACTGTAGTCTGTAGTGTTGATGGAATGGTACGGTACTGTAATGTTGTTAGAATCATTGAAAATAAATGTAATTAACGAAAATAAGCGCATTTAAAACTATCGATTCAGAAAAGAAACGAACAATTAGCAATTGATTGCCCCGTGGAAACGGAACCGAATAATTTGCTCGCCTGCTTGCCAACCTCTAAGAACGTACACAAACCTACATTTTTTTGTATATATCTTACGACGTTGAAGTTGTTTGTCTCCCATAAACCCAAACACAGTCTAAAATATTCGTGTGATGACAATTTTAACATTTTGGGTCGCTTTATATAACACGTAATATCAAACGGATTTAAAATCGACCTATACCACATTATTACCGTTGCAAGTAATTTATTAGATAGCCATTTCAGCAAACTTTTTCCTTTGTAATGAAAAACGAAAGAAAACTGTGCAGTCTATTTATCAAAATATCAGGAAATACCAAGTGTCAAAAATTGAACAATTTTCGAATCACTCGTACCGAAGGTGGCAAGCGCGAAAACCTTTTTTGTATTATTATAGGGACTCCACACGTGCAGGTTTTATAAATATATGGAAGTTATTGTAAATTCACAATAAGCTTATACAACATCTAGTCCAAAGCTTTGAGCCAAATCGAATTTTTTTCTGAAACTGAAGAAAAAAATTGTATTTTTCTCACTTGTTATAAGGTGAAGAGAACGAAAAATGAAATGATTTTCCGAATTCATAACTAGACTATATAAGCCAGTGTATATACGCACGTAGGTAGCTCCGAACAAGTCATGTTTGCATTGGCAGAAAACTTTGATCTCGCATGAAGTAAAGTTGCGTATAAGTGGCGTAATGTATTTTCTGTGTGAAAATATTCAATAACAATGTTTTCTTTTTATCTATGAAACCACGAGGAATATAAATGGTGTTTTCGTTGTAGAAATGCTCAGTACCACCTCAAAAAGAAATTGTTTCGTCTGGTTTCATGAATAACATCGCTCAATAAGGTATTTAGATAAGCATCAGTATACGTATGAGTGAGCCTCGCATATTAATACGACAACCTGATCGAAATAAGGAGGGTTTGCCAGCCAACTTTACGATGTTTTGCATAGTTAAACTAAGGTTTGGCATAAGGTGGCCACTGGCCCGCGGGACTGCAGATGGTAGCGATCAAGAAAGTACAAACATGTTTTTTTTTCATTATCATTTCCTCTCGTTTTGGATAAATTTGGATGAGTTTGCTATTAAAAATATTTCTATTTTGATCACAATATCAATGATATTCCTGTATAAATCTGAAAATTGCTATTTAATATCGATGATTGTGAAGAATATGTACAGTTTGCAAAAGAGACATAAGTTGACACTCTATTTGTATTACTCCGTTAAACAGACGATCAGGAAACTTATTCTTTCGATAAGACTTTGATAAAGACTAAATTTGAGTAATTTCGATTGATCATGTGATCAATCGATCACTAAAATGCATCTGTCTGCGAAAGGTAAAATAAATGGTAGTGACTTCAACATCCTATTAGTAAAATCATCGATGATATAAAACACTTACGTACTGTACCGTAGTAGATCTGACTGCTGGAGGAGATTCGATCGCGATCACATCATTCTATCGACGAATAAAGCTATTTATTTGCCCTATAGCATGCTGGCCCTGTCAGAACCATCTGATCATATCAGTCTACGTGATTTGATAACATTAGGATGTCCCATCAGTTTTTTTTTAAAGCTTTGAGAAAAAAACTTCAATTTTTTTTTTAATATTCTGCGGTCGTTCAAGAAAATTTCCTCCAAAAAATCACGATGCTAGAAAATTACATTTTCTTCTACTAAAATAATTGCTGCCTTTTTCGCTGCTGCGTGTCCTGCGACATCTTATCCAAATAAATTGCAGCTTACCTCAGCCTGAAAAATACAACGCGTAATAAAGGAAATTTTACCTGGATGGAGGGATTTTTTTTTATTCTGTGCTGCTGCTGCTTCCTCAGCATAATTCTGTGGACCGTTTTATACTACAATAATATTGTTACGTTACAGAAGGCAGCATCAGGTAAAAGCTAATTTACATGGCTGGAAGATTTCTTTGTTAAAACTTTGGTAAACGCATACGTTAACTCATTATATGAATAAATCATCCGTAAATTTTCCATTTACTTCAGAGCTTTCCCCGTATTTACATCGGGGAAGAAGAGCGAGTGGGGCTTATACATCACTATACAGAGAACTACGTATGTTTTGAAGATTGGGATGCATTTTTTTTAATCGAGTCAAAAGCTTTGTTGTAAGTTATTTTGTAAAAAAAAAAAAAATTACCCAGTATATTCTTTTCTTAATAAGAAAACATTAAGTAATTACGTGTAAAACAAATTTCTCGAGTTTTAAAAAGGTCAAGAAATCTGACAGGATTTAAAAGTTGGTGTGTATACGGTAGTTATTGTCGTTCAAATTTGATTGGATATTCTTTTACGTCGAGTGATCACATAATTTAGATGGTAGTTTTTGAATAATTATTAATTAATCATTTCTATCATTTTTCCATCGATATAACGATGTTAAAATCTTTACATCTCCTTGAATGATGAGTTACAACATTGAAACAATATTTGTTCCCAGATGTTTCATCGTTTTTACAGTTTAGGGTAACACGAAAGTGTAATATGACGAGAGAGATAATACAGGGATGTAAACACATTTTTATCATTCATCATATTCGATTCCACCACGATAATCGTTTCGTGGTGTAAAAATTTAACCAAAAGGATTGTGATTGCGGTTACTCAAATCATCCCATAAAATCGAAACCCTAATAACCAAGCTAGTGCTGGTGAATAAACTAGTTTTATATAATAAGTTAGAGACGAATGAATCATTTTAGTTCAAATACGAAATGGACAAGTATTCTAAGAAGAAATATGAAAAAATTGTACCCGAATTGTACCGAAAAAATTGTACCTTGCTGACTGCAAACTGAACTATCATAGATTGGCGCTTCCAGAAGCAAAGGGTCCAGGTTAACAGCAAAAAGAGATAAATTTCTGAACACAAACAATTAAAAATAGGAAATCAATTCCACACTATAGTGACAGTGTTCTAGTTGTTACTTTACTTAAATTGCACAAAAGCTCGAAGATGTTGACTGAAGGTAAGCTTTAAAGTATTGATTTTCTCTTAAATAATTGCATGAAATTCATAACAGTGTTATAATATCGCGAGCTAATGAAGATATTTATAAATAAATCACATTAATCTTTTCTTTATTTTCATGGAACATAAAGAGAAGCGATTTGCAATGTACCTCCGTAATCTTCAAAGTGTTAATCTTTGGCACGAATGGTTTTTGCGAAATAACAACAGCGCAAAATGGATTTCACTCTGTAAACAAAGTAATTTAAATAGCGAAGGGATTATAAAAACGGAAATTTCTAGTTCACAATGAGAGAGATTAACAACATCGCCTCACTCGAAACCGGGACTTCGAAGATAGAACTTGATGAAAATAAAGAAACTTTATAATTAGAGCGAATATTTGAACGTTTAACATATTATTCAAAGTTTTAACAATGTTATCAAGACTGTAAAATACAGTGGATTGTCATTCAACTCAAATAACACTACTGGATTTTGTCCAGAGTGTAAGTAGCTATTATTAAGAAATCTAGAATATCTACTTCAAAAAAGTATTACGAATATCGTATAACTTCATAAACGTCATTTACGTGAGTTGAGATCTATGAACCATGAACCTAAATAATGGGGGATGTGGAACTTTCGCCCCCCACATTTCGCCCCCCACCTTTCGCCCCCCACCTTTCGCCCCCCACCTTTCGCCCCCCACCTTTCGCCCCCGGGTATATTTCGCCCCCCACTTTTCGCCCCCATAAAAAAAACATAACTTATTTACACACTTTTATAAAACCTATTTATAAAAGATATTTGAAGTTACATATTTTATCATCAAATTATTTAATTACACACTTAAAATCAAAATTAATAATGAACCTTAAATTGAAAGTTTTTTGCCAGATTTAAACCGTACCAGGTTTATTATGTTCAAAATTCGCAATTAAACGCAATATGGGGGAGGGGGGGGGGGAGGGGAGATTCACGTTCACATCTAAGCAAAGAAATGCATACGTGTACGTGTGGACGTGGATCGGGGCCATTGTGTTTTACAACGTTCGTAAAAATTGAAGACAAAATTGGAGAGGTATGACGGCATCTACGATAAATCCAACTCGAATAAAATTCAGGCTTAGGAGACGATGACCACTGCTTGTTTATGAGAACCCAAAGCCTCCACTTAAGTTATTTATCCTCCGCAATAATGGAACTTTGGGTGTGATAATAATTAATAAATTTATTTTATGCTACGGTATCATCATACAAAATAACCTTATTATCACGAAAGAAAAGAAGGGAAGGAAACCCGTTTTCCCAAAATATTATTTTCGTTCTCGATATGAAGTGGGCTTCCGGTCCCTGATTGTAATGTTCTCGTGTTTGCTGGTTAGATTTCTGCGTTGTGTCTTTCAGAGAATATTACAGTAGTAGAACTAGATCTAGAATTAGGTTATGCGTACTGTACATTTTGGATGTGAGAGCTCATATAAAGAAAGATAGAGAGACAGGAAGTACTAACTGCATCTGCAGAGAAAAATGAATCACTTCTACTTTTTTACGTATACCTAGTATATAGTAGTAGCCTTTTTTAGATTTCAGATTCTTTACATTATTAATAACGAATAGAAATTTTAACTGCTACTTTAAATCTCATGCTAAAGTGTGCTGCTGCTGTATAACGAAACAACATCCTCGCATCTAATGGGAAGGCATTTGCTGCACTCGTATTGCGTGCCTTGAGCATAAATTAAAATTATATATGCGATATATGTTCCTGAAACTAATTACCACAAATGGCGGTACTCGTGCTGATGTTTATAAAATGCTCAAGCAGGAGTAATGTTTACGATTAGATAGTTTATGCGTAAAACCTCGTACACGTATCCGTATATGCTTTCTACTACTCCGTATCCAGTAGGGTCTCATAACAACGATTACTAACGGGAGAAATGGGGAATACGTTCGAATTTATCAGATAAATATAAGCTAATCTGCTTTTTTATATTCCGATACTCACTCGTCAGTACTCTTAGATGCACAAGTCGTTCTGCTTGCTTTTAAATATAGTATACAAATAGATAATTTAGTAATAGTACCGTAGAACCTTTATTAATAGAATTCTACCTTCTAAACGTAAGGTTTCCAAGCCATAACCTATACAGGGTGAACTTTTACTGCCTACATACGTGTATTATACGGATACAGTCGTATGAATAAAAACAACTACTAAATGTTGCAAGTGAAATAAATTAAACATAAAATTGACATTCTCCACAAAAATTACCCAGAAATAACCAGTTACAAGCAATCTAAAACTACGTTCAAAAAAAAGCTATTGTACGTAAAATATATTCAAGTATTTTTCGAACATTTCTTTCTTCAAAAAAAAAAAAAATCAATTGCCCCATGCAAGTGTTTTTTTCTCAAGGTATAAAAGGATGAAGAAGGTCGAGAATGCATGATGTTGTTTCAATATAGGAAAGATGCCAAGAGATATGAGAACCATCAGAATAATGATTTCCCAGATGTACAACCCTCCACTGGCTATTCTTCAGAGTATTCAGCGCTCCGTTTTATACCCTATCGGCCAAAAAAAAAGAAAAAAAAAACACACCTGCGCAGAATTTTCAAACAACACCCATTTTTAAAATATGCGTTATATCCAACTATAAAATTTATACTCTAAAATTTTTTCCCCTTCCATTCTTCCGCATATTCTTTCGCGCTGATAGAGAGATGGGGCTTCCGCATCTCCCACACCCACCGAGAAGAGTTGCCGTAATCATCCAGCTAGAGGATCTATTTTTATAACTATGGTCTACAAGAGCGCGTAACTGCATGGTTTACAGATGCGCGCTCAGGTATTTTTTCCGACAGGAAATTTTCCAAGATCCCGGGAAAAAAAATCCTATAAACATAAAATCAGTATTGTTGTTTCTTTTAAACAGAAACTTCGCCATCGAGATTAAGATTGTATCCTGACTTTCCAATATTATGCCCTGTAATTTTCTCATTGCGGATGCGCAATATACTAAATCTACTCCTTCCGCGACCAGAAGGGAAAAGCTGTTTCAGATAAAAAGAATGCTTCCTTTATAATACTGCAATATTTCGTTCAAACTATACCGTACAGTAGATATAATTCGTAATAAATGCGATCGATCACTTTCAACCCTGTTACAACGTTTCCGCAGGACGGGAATTGGATAAATTCAAACATTTACATTTAGTACATCCTTTACGATACTGTATTCCCCGGCAACTAACGATATCATTTGGGGGAAAATTGAGATCGAAAACAAAACAATTCAGTACTATACGTTTGTACAGCAGCACAGTGACCAGTCTTTATTGATAAATGAGAAAGAAAAAAATGAACATTAATGATTTTTTTTCGTTCGCTGATGCCAATCCGAAAGAGGCAGCTTTTCTTTTGAAGCATATAGACTGTCTGAGTACATCTTTCCAGGGGCGTAAATACGAGACCTCCCTTGTATGATATCGCGAAATATAGAAGTCCAAATCGAAGTAAATGAATACACTAAAATTGTGCGACGTAGGAGCAGCATCGAACAAGGATTTCGGGATTCGAATGGCGAGTTAGCGAAAGAATATTGTAATGATTTAACATTTTCATGTTTATCTCTCGATTATTGGCGAAGCAAAATTCTGAATATTCCTCATTCGTGTCTGTATAATATTGTCAGAAAAGGTCATCGAGATTCTCAGTGCCATTAGATCGAATAGCTGCTCCAGTGGTTAGAGCCCTTTTTCCATCCCCTCCCCCGACTACCTACAGTTTGCCACCCTATCGTAACGCCCCTTCACGATAGTCTGTCGAACTATTTTTCGTTAATCCGAAATATGAATGACAGGAGGACGTTCTTAAACGAAATTCTTTCTGGTTCCACGACATAGGACTATTAGAAAAAAAAATCCCGCTTTCGTGAATGCGCAGTTGTTACCTGACGTTCTATAGACCAGGTGCTGCAGAAAAATGTTATCGCTCGCTCTAATTAGCAATGTAAGCCAGCGACTAAAAAATGTTTTCTTTTTCTTTTCTTTTCCGTTACTTAAAATGACACTTTGTAAAATGTTGAAATTATGTAAAAAGACTGACGATATTTATGAGGGAAAACGCTTTTATGCGTCCAAACAGCCAAGATGGAAACGTAAAAAGGGGTCTTTTGGATGCAGATGAGCGACGACAAGATTTAAAATATCGCTTCAGCAAAATTTGCTTAATCATGACAGGATTAGGGACGAAACTTGTTCAATATATCATTATTTTGAGGAATTTTTTTCATATATTATGGCTTTTTTAGAATTGAGAAAATCCGTTTTGCGGTTTTCCCGTTATTTTTTTTTCAATAACTGTCAATTCCACTGATGTTATTCATCAGCAGTGTTGATATGTTCAGTGGAACTTGGCCCCCTTACTTCAAAGAAAACAATAGCATGAAAATATTATCTTGTATAATGATCAAATACAATTAGGTTCAATATATAATTTTGCAGAATATTACTTTATTCTTATTTGACACATTTAGCAATGACGACGAATGCATACATAATTTAAATACGAACGAATGAGTTGCCGAAATGTAAATCATCAGTAAAATTTTCATCTGCGCATACCAACGCGTTATCACGATAACTTGCTTCTCTGCGCAGAAGAAAATTACACTGAAAAATAAAAGAATTGGGTAAGTTTACACTTTTCGTACATCACAAACATCCTCGTACTCGTTAGTACTTGTGCATTCGTCGTCGTTGCGAAATGTGTCAATTGACGATAAGCATGAATTTCTCAAGTTACCATTTTTAAACCAAGCATAATGTACACAATCTAAAATATGCGCGTGCACGAAATACACTGCGTCATCAAAGAACCCGGTGGAAAAATGATGATGACAATTTTTGGTGGTTATATTATTATTACTGCCGCATCCAGAATAGCATTGAATGCATCCGTCGATACAGCTTCATCTCCGTATAAACAAATACCTGTAGCTCACAAAGATTGTGTACGATGAAAGATTACTTATCAGACATGTTCAATTCAAGTCTGCACTATTCGATTCATCTATACAGTCTGTACTTTTTCTTGAACGAATGCGATGCTGTCTGGATGGAGTTTCGTTGTAAGCTATACAGTGTATGCGGTATACGAAAGTACAAAGAAATAAGATTTCGAACTCGCAGATAAGACAAGATTTTTGTTATTCATTTTGCGAAATGTTCAATATTTTTTACTTTGTATTTTGAACTCTGTAGGCGAAAGTTCATTTTGGAAACTCATAGACATTAATATTAGTTATTACTTCCATAGATACAATATTACTTTTCCGCAACTTCATTCCACTTCAACTACCGCAGTCTGCAGTTGCCTACTAACCATATGCTAACAGCTCAATCAATTGAAACATTCACTCATAGTAAAAATAAAGTTACTAAAAATTATTAACCGAAAGGAAAAGAATGACTACGTATCCCCTCTTATGCAATTAAAGAAAACTAATTGGATGTACTGTATACTCTGTAAGAAAGGGACATCATCATAAAGTGGCATACCGTATTTTGTTACGAAAAAGCAGTTAGTATTCGCTTTGCACTTTTAAATGTTTGTCAGATATGATTTTATTCTAATTAATTTCCATTACGAGTAAACCCTAAACTACAAATAAAATAGACTGTAATACGCATTGCAGCTAGAAGCGTGTATTTGACTTTGCAGATCTATTTCGTGGGAGAATTATATGCATGGCACTATGGCTGCGCCATGTCAACTTTGTTATTTACGAATTGCCTTGACTTTCGTGTCTGACAGGCAGACCATAATTATAATGCATCAGCTGACAAGAATACACGTTCTGTCAACACGATTTCAAATTTAAAAATTGCAATTTATCAACAAAATAATTTAAATTTATAGTTTCTCATCCTCGTGTGCTGGTCAGAACAGCTCCAGAGCAGAGCGAGCAACAACGACGACAATGTTTATTTATTTCATTATCTGATGCTCCCAGGAACCATCATCGAGTATACGTATAATATTAGAGTTCTTAGTTTACTATACTATAGTCTTGGTCAAGATAAAGCAAGAATAAAAACGAATTTTCAGTTCGTACAAAACTCTCGCATGAATTAGGTAGTCACTTAGCTTTTCCAGTATTTTTTTTTCAATGGTCGATGGAAGAACAATATTATAACTCTGTACTTTTTCCGTAAACTCGCCCTTCAACAATTTAGTATTATAAATCTGTCAGAAAATTTGTGTTTCAGGGCCAATTTAACATATCATTGGCAAGGAAAAAAAAATCCAGTTACATTTTTAAATTACTAGTATCACTTTGAAAACATTGTACTGACCGGAGTAAATCTTTTTTTTTTTTCTAGATGCCGAGTGGATACCAAGGAACTCAGTTCTATTGAATTAATAAGGTAATTTAAGTTATATTTTAATATTCAACAAACATGACTAATATAATATTCTCACAGAATTGCCAGGATTAATATTGATCCGTAACCTTCACATCGATCTTACAGTTAAATCTCAGTAAAAGCATAACGCAAATAACCCAGTTCTAAATCATCCTCCGCATTTGGAGTTTTCTGGTACTCGTCTCAGCAGTTTACCACACGGATACAGAACAATAATTCACTGTCACATAATATATACGCACTTTATATACCTAAGGGTGTTCAGAAATTTCCAATCTCATCAGTAAGGCTGGATACACGCCGAAATAGTTTTTGAAGATAGATTGAAAATTTTGTTCACGTGGCACGTCTAGACCAATCGCGTTCTTTGAAACGTCACGATTGCGGCGTGATAGCGGCGCTTTTACACTCTATCTTCAAAAACTATTTCGGCGTGTACGCAGCCTTAGAGAGAGTCCAAAACAAGAGTGGATATTATGGGGAAGGTCGACATATTCGTATTAAATTCCGCTTTAAAGACGAAACAGCTTACACAGCTGCTTGTACATATAATGAAGTAAAGAAAAAAACAAGAAAGAAGATGAAATACGTATGTGATTTATACGCACTTTTTTCTCCAACCGAGAGCCGTCAATACAAGTGATCACCAACTGCAGAAACGTTACAGGCGTAATAAAAAACATTGCGAATTGTAATAAGGGGTCTGGCGGGCCGGACTGAGTTAGCATGTCAAGAATAAAAAAATAGAAGCCAATCGCAAAATCGAAAACCAAAAGAAACACGGCTAACATCAGCATGGGCGACATGTATTGGGCCGTTTTCTTAACCAGAAGTAACAGTGTGTCGAACGCTTCCAAAATATTTGATATTTCTTCGGTCATTAGCTTCTCTTCGGATATTACAAAAGCGAAATTTTTCTTCGTGTTTAAGAAACTGTCAACTTCTTTCGTGAGAGTCTCGAATGACAGCGAAAGCATTGCGCATTGCTGAGAAGCAATACCCAAGATAAAGGCATCAGCCGGCATGACGACGCACTGCAAAAAAGCCAGAAATTTCGATTTCGGTCTAAAGATCAGGTTAACGAGCACGGACCATTTAGCTGCACTCAGAAAGTAGATGATCCAGAGCGTCAGATTGCACTTCACGTAAAAATGAGCGTCGTTTTTAAACAGATGATTCATTTTATTGTACAACTGCAGGATCTCTTCGCACCGTTCTCGATTTCTTCTCGTCAGGATGCGGTAATAGACGTTGCAGAGCACGAAAGACACGAAGTATCCTCGAACCAGACTCGTTTCTTCTGGATTGAAGATTTTGGAAGCTTCGCTTTCGTCTGCCGTGTCGGACAAGACCGGAGCAATGACGATGAAGATGGTCGAACAGACGGTGATGATTTTCATCGGCAGATTGGGCTCCGTTAAGTAAATGACATTCTTCCTTGTCTTTCGAATTCGCTTCGGAAATAAACCGAACCAAGATAGGATTTTAAAAGTCGGATAACAGGAGTTTAGAATCACGTTAGGTTTCTTTGCAGACATGTTGAAAGTTGATACAGCAATCGATAAAAGATGAAAATCGTGCATATTCGAGGTACGGTATCTGATTTTCAATCAGGTAGCCTAAGAATGGGAAGAAAAACACAAGGACATCGAGAGATTTGAACCAAAGACATTTTCGCCTAACCTATAGACACGCTGATTGGTTAGATATCCCTGGTTAAAGCTGATTAATATTGTTGAGATATTTTCAGTTTTACTTCGAATTTTACGTTCCAAAATAATTTCTGTGATTTTTCTCATAATCGATTATTTATCCTAACACTTAGCACTTACTGATTGGTAACAACAGAAGGTTAACTTTTTTCGTAAATAAATTTTTAATTTACTGAATGGAAAAATAGGTGACAGATTTCAGGGGTTGTGCAAGGGCAAGGTTGTGAAACTGAACATACCCCGTACAGGTATATAAAAAGTTTAATTTGTGTTTAAATATTTAGCTATCTATTCACAGTAATAGACTGTGTCTAGGCAAGGAGGTAAAGTTAGAGGTCTAGGTATGTACCTAAATAGAACAGTTTTCGCTGACGTAATTTCTTTGGAAAAAAGTGGGAAAAAAACTGACATACGATAAACAGCACGCCACTGAGTGACAGGATGGGTTTTCACCGAGTCCGACCGCGTTCGTTTTGTTGCATTGACCAATCATATATTTGGGAACGTCAGGATTTGACCAATAAAAGTGGTAATTTGGAAAACGCAACCGGACTCGGTGAAAACCCAGCTACAGTGTGTGGCGCAGAGGTTATAGATATTTTCCTCTCCAAATAAGTCGACTCCGTGAAACCCCTCATACTATTAACTTACTACGTAATATCTTATAGGCCGTATAGTCAGACGTTTTAAGTTTTAACCTTAGATTGCTTTGTGACAATCGAGTCACAAAATTATGAGTGATAAAATAACTAACTTGCTTAAGTTATACTTACTTTTTTGTATACCAGAAACCCCTCGAAGGTGACCAAAAATAGAATCAACGATGACTCCACGGTAATGATTAAGAGGGCCAAGTAATTTCTGAAGGGAATGACCTGCAGAGCTGTATTTAATGCAGTAAAATAAACGTAAAAGAATAAATCGTAAATCGCCATGGCCAGCCCGATGAACAACATCGGCGACATATATTCAGCGTACTTCCAAGTCAGATTAAGCAACGTGGAGTGCGCTTCCAAAAGAAGCGTCAACTTCTCCGTAGTTGGGACTTGGTCGTTTGAGAGGAAACGCTTTGCACTCTTCGTAATCGCTGAATACGCTAGGCCCAGACAAGCGCAAGTCTGAGCACTCATTCCCAAAATCAAACCATTAGTTGCCATGATGACACTAACGACCGTAAACAGAACCCGTTCTCTTAGCGACGTTGATACAATAAAAGTAGTAGTTGTCCATTGAGAGAGTGCCAAGAGATATATGAACCAAGGGACAAAGTTTAGTCTCCAGAGGTAGGTGCGTTCTCCTTCAATGAATCCGTCAAGTTTCTTCCAGGAAAAGAAGATGTTGTCAACCATTTCCCTTTTCTTCCAAACGACCACTCGATAGACGAATCCACTGATGGCCATGAGACTGAAATACACTCCCGCTACACTATTTTCGGTGGATGAAAACGTTTCCTCCGTTTCCCGTTCTCTGTACGCGAAGTAAGCCACGGGAATCGTCAAGTAATATGCAGAGATTCCAAAAACGCAGATATTCCTAGCCTTCGAAGGTTTTGATAAGAATAGAATTCCAGATTCTCTACAAATTTTCTTCGGGAAAAGACCCATCCAGTACAGTATCTTCAAAGTGGGGAAACAGGCGTTCCAAATTACGTTACGTTTTCTCGAAGATTTCATTTTGCGGGGAAGAAGGCAGTCTTTAATTGTTTGTTCTTATTATATTCTTTCCACGAAATATCTCTTCTTGATTTCGGATCTGCTGAGCAAGGAATTTCACGTTTCAATCGAATGTAGTTGTGCTATCCTAGTGAAACATGCACATGGTCATTCAACCAGGAGGAAATAGAATGTCTATCATTCAACTCTTGAGAAGAATGAAAGCCGACTGCAATCTGTACAGAATTTGATTTCATAATTTTCTTCCAATTTTCTGAAGATAGAGATTCTGGATACCGGTATCCTGTCCATTGCTTTAGATAGAACCAAGTACCCCGTTGAATGTTTAGTCCAGTGTCCGAAATGTCTGTTAAATTATTGTAATTTACGAGTTATTTGCAAAATTTTGTAATTTATGTCGTGTTACTATTATTACTTTAAACTCTAAATGGTCAGGTTTATCCGTGATATTTGGGGCAATTTAATAAACTTTTTGCTATATACCATCTTCTAAATTCTCACAATTGATTTGTGTGTGGGCTGTTAAGTGTAAAAAAAAATATTTAACGTAAATTACACGTATTTATTGCAGGGCCTATGTGAAATATTTCGCACGCTTGTTTTTGTTCCCTTAGAGAACTTAATCTATTTCCCAATGCCTTATTGATCCAAAAAATATACAGATTACAGTTATATATTTTTCATCAAGTCAATAATTTCTTTCTCAACAGGTTATATTTTCCGTCCACAATATTATAATCATATCATGGGGTCACATGCCCCCCCCCCCCCGGATTCCAAAAAAATATAAAACATTTTAACTAAAAAAATATGTAAAATATAAATGTCTGTAAATGTTTTTTATAGTTAACTTGGCGCTCTCCCCGTCTCCCCGCTTCCCCGTGGAAACATTTCTGCCTGCACCCTTGCAAGTATCATGTAGGCTATGTTAAATAAATTAGGCTATTATTTCGTATGATTGTAGTTAGAGGCTGTTTTAGTCTTTTAGGGGTACGGTAACGTAATAATAAACTCGTACCGTAGGACTATGAAGTAGGCTACATTTTTCGAAATCAGGTAACGGGTAGCATACGACTGGACAACATTTTTTTTAAGACGTTATTTTCATAAAGATTGGACAATGGACATGCATGATCGCAGCAGTATAATAATTATCGTCTTTGATGTTCCAAAGCGGAAATTATAATTTCAAATGATTTCATTTCATTTCCTTTAAAATATTCGATGGCTTAAGAGTAGACTTTTTAACCTAAGCTTCAGCGACGTTAAAAAAAAATCTTCGGATCATAATAAAAACTTGACATTTTGGTAAATCTGTATAGTAGACATATTGCACACCTGATCTGTACAATATTTCATTGTGTCATAAGGGACCGGTCATTTATTATCGGGGGGGGGTGGGCTAGAGGAAAATCGGAAAAGTTAAGCTGTAGAACTTTGACGCCCCCTACCATATTGCCGTTTAAACAAATGACCCCCCTACTAGACCATGTTGCCGTTTTAAAAAATGACCCCCCCCCCTCCAAGACGGGCTGGGGGTATGAAAAGTCCGGGGGTTTCTCCCCCGGAAAATTTTTTAAAATGTAAGTCCAATTTGGTGCATTTTCAAGCACTCGTACTCGGAAAATTTTGTTGACATTTGTCTTACCGTATGTTTTTGCCTATTAAATTTAAAAAAATATACCGGCGGTAAGTCAGATTTCGTGCATTTTTACACACAATCATTTCATATATGCAGTTACGGAAAATTTAGTTTTGGTCGTCTTTTTTTTTATGAGAAAATTTTTTTGACATTTTAAAAGCCCAACCTGGTGTATTTTCAAGCAACTTGGACTCGAAAAATTTGACATTTGTCCTATGCTTTTGCTTATAAGATTTTTAAAAAAAATTTCTTGCATTTATAGCCTACACACATACAGTTTTGGAAATTTTGGTTTTGGTCCTACAGTTTTTTAACAGAAAATTTTTTGAAATTTAATTCGAGTTTTGTGCATTTTTAAGAACTCTGACTAGATATTAATTTTGGATTATTGAAAGCCTATATTGGGCTAGAAAATGTTTTGAAATTTAAATCAAATTTGGTTCATTTTCCAGCACTTTTAGAAAAATGACCCCCCTCTTTTATTTACTGCTGCTTTATAAAACATCTTTAGGGTATTTTATTTTCTTGAATCGTCTATTACTTTTACAAAAATATAGGGGAATATAGGAAATCACCAAGAAATATAGAAAATTATAGGAACATGTTGAAAATATAGGAAATATAGGAATGCTTGCCAGCCTGTGACTCTGTCGACTGTTGCTGTACGGTAAGTCATAATAAAGGCGTGGGTTGTTACATTGAGTGAGTGAAAAAGTTCTGAACAAAGTTGCTAACTTATTTTGGGACGTCTGGAGACGTGATATCGATTTTATAGTGCTGTATCGGCTGCATAGCACTATAAAACGAAACATTTTCATATTATTGGGGATAAAGAACCACATTGACACACTGCTGAGTTCGTTAAAAAGATAATAAGTAAAATTGCCTTGCTTTACAGTATATTGGTAATTCATTTTACACTGATTTTGAAATCTCGCCTTCTGATTGGTTGACATCATTCTGAGAGGACGAAGAAGACCAATCAGATTTCAAATTCTT
>JAQFYH010000093.1:0-16955 GCA_034694405.1 Scolopendrellopsis subnuda
TTTTTTTCTTTTCTTTTGTGTTGAATCTCTCACGGCTAATTCTGTGCGGATCAGAATCTTTTTCGTGCTTTATGTTGATCTCGGAAGAAAATATATTTTGGAAAGGAAAAAAAAATGATGGCGTAAAATGCACATGCTCGTTTTCCCAGCAAGACAGGAGTTATTTATATTCTACACGAACTTTTGGGCAGATAATATTTCGAAAATAATATAATAGAAATACGTTACAAAAGGGAAAAAACCTCGCAATGAAGGGAGATGTATTATAAATCGCCGAAATAAACGTCTTTTCACACTCAAAACTAGTATGCGTTCTATTTTTATATAAAGTAAATTAAAGATTCTGCTTTTATTGTTGTAAATTTTGCAAAGGACACACACATCCAGTCGCGAGGTAATATTATCTTAATATTATATCATGATTATTACAAACTTTGAAAGGTTTCTATAACAATACGATCGTACAATGTATTAAGGGGGTGTCCCATAAGTAGACGGACAAAACTCCTAGCAAACCTAGCGCGCGTATGAAATAGGTGATCGTCTAATTTTTTTTCGCCTAAGGAAACATCATTATATAAGCGATATAAGAACTAACTTATATTAATTTGAAGACGAATACAAACCACCAAACGTCACAGATTGGTTCTGCGAGTGATCGTGAACCACATTGGTTTCATTGGGCACACAACCTGTGAACCTTGGAACCTGCGGAAGATGTGGGTGTAAGAATAATATTACAGTATAATACTAGGTATTATTATATTTGGACGCAAAATCTGTTTTGTCCGCAATTAAGAGTAAATGTTTGGGATTTTAATTAATTTCCTCTATAAAGAAGGGTTTAAACACCAACTTTATGATTCTAGGACTAATGAAACAAACAATTAAACATTTATTTTTCAAAATATCTTATTTAGAAATAGTCGTAAATATAGAAAACAGTTTTTTTTTAGTTTATTACGGGTATAATAAAACACCAAGGCCTTTGTTAATTAATTTTCCAAATTAATAAGAAACCTTCCCAAAGAGAAAGCATTGTTTTGTTTTCTTCACAACGCTCGATCGCCAAGGGTTGTTCTTTGGCATTTTTGAAACATTTAAAATAAAATATTGGCCATCCTCTCACTGCATAACATGTTGAGCAGGTCAAATCTGAGCGGCGGGCCGTTATTTTAGATGTCTGATATTAATTATAGATTCTGTATGTTGTGACTTTTTATAAAATGTTGGAAGTCTTATTCTCGTGTCTGCGGTAAATCCTATTCCGTACTGCGAAGAGATTTCGTCTTCGCACTGCAAATAGTGCAAAAGTAATAATAAGTTTATTCTATGTTGTTTATATTAATAACTGGAACATAAAGGCGCCCGCCTTATTTAATACGCTTTGCATGAGAATTAATTTTCAAAGAAAATTTTATTTATTGAGTGCACAATGATTGGATGTTTTATATGTGTGTATAAAATTTGTTTTCGCAAGCAATATTATAATCTGAGTTACAAACAAATTGATTAAATTTGACTGCGTGCGTTGCGGAAAACTGTAATTAAAATGCAATCATTAATAAACATAACTTATATGCGCTCGCTTTGGGGGAAAAAAATGGATAAAAAAAAAAACACGACGAAGACTGTAAAATATTGATATGCAAAGACCTATAACTTGGGCCGCGGGTTCCGTATGGGGGTGGGGGAATGAGGGTGGTGGTGGGTTCCGTATTAATCATCATGAGAGGCTGAGTCGCAGAGCAATTTTTTTTAAAGTTAGCTACGGAATAAAATTTTCAAGAATTACGCAGTGAAGTTTAAATTTATACACCGATTCGAGGTCTAACTTTTTCCAACCAATCACTTTTAAGCGTGTGATTTACTATTTTTTGTTTAAAATATCAAATTAGAAATTCGTAACGGAATTGCTAATTGTAAGTGCAATTATAAGTTTGAATGTCGGATGGCCAAAATACCCATGTTCGCAGGTGTAAAACTATATCCTTTTCCGTACAGGAGCTAAGCCTACATAGACCCCTATCTATGGTCTATGTAGGCTTAGACAGGAGTATTAATGACGTTTTTTTAAATTTTCAAACTATTTTTTTAGGAGCATTATATGTCCTGTGAATCGTTCAGTTCTCGGACATAAACAGAAATTCTTGTTCAAACTTATACCGTACTGTACTAGTAGGGTATCATACTGCATATAGATATTAATATTAGATTTCCTATGCATTTAGAAACGAAATGGATGTGCTTTTAATTTTTTTGATGCTCTGACGTTTTTCAAAGTCATATTATACTACTCCGTATATCTAAAATTAAACATCTGCACATTGGAGCAGAATAGAACAAAAAATGAACGTAGAATAAGTTAGACTGTGTGTGTGTGTGTAGAGTAGAAACTGTGATTGAATTTTTCGCATGCATTTCCAATAGAATTCTTTGGTTAATATAAAATACAACCCGTATATAACTGTTCTTGCGACCAGATATTATAGGAAGGTATAGAGTGGATACCGCAATGTTTAAAAAGGGAAATGCAATTTCGAATGGAAAAGATTCATCGCTTGAGCGTCCTGTGCATTAGGTGGAGCATTTATGCGCATAAACCCTCCCCTCGATTTTATACACTGATATATTTATTTTTATTATTCCGCCCCCGTCCGTAGAGAAACGTTAATGGTATAGAGTAATATCACTTTAAAATAACATTCAAGTTGCATCAAAAAACCAAAAAGTTAAAATTCAATAAGACCAGACCGAAAACTTTTAGTCATCAAAATCGATACGAATATTATTTCGATTCGATTTTATGCATATAGTTTTCATGAATGAAGTCCAGTTGTCGAGGATCGATATTTTTGCTGAAAAAAAATCGTTTATATAATATCGTCAGGAAAGTTTCTATTTTCTCTACGGTTTGCGTTACATCTCCAGGGAAAACCACCAAGGGACCAATATACCCCAGGCATATAATATGCTTTTGTAGCCATGTTGACCTAGAGTCCGCTCCGTATATTGGTAGGCGAGCGACGATGTGCGGAATTCGACAATTTGTAACTCTATTCCATCATTATTAGACGAATTACAATCTGATATAAAGCGAAGGATGGAATTACCATATTATACTATGCTAATTATCATTCACAAAATACCGTAGATAATTTTAAAATAATTCTGATCAGGTATCAATTACTAATTTTTCCGACAATTCGCAAATGCGGGGTCTGGCGCAACATTGTATCCACTTTCTTCCTCAATGCAAGTTTAATAATGTTTACCTTTCCATATAGAGAGTCTTCGTACATGTCCGGGATATACTGTCTTCCTCCGTGGTCTCGGGTTGATATAATATCCCGTGCATTAACGCTTATTTAAATACAAATTTCATGCAACAGAACGAAATCTGACGCTCTGGGCATTTAACAAAAATGTTATGCGGAGTGGTATATTATTTTGCTTTATAATACACCATATCTATTTCTGGTTTCCAGGAGGTCGTATTATACACATTTTATTTGTTTTACAATATCTTTAACACATTTAATACGCCAGAAAATTTGAATATCGAATACCATGTGCAAATACTGCAATACTAACTTAATAACATTGTTCTTTGCTTTTGATTTTAGTAACTTTAAGACTCTAGAACCCGTGCTCTTTGGACAATCCTACAGTATAAAAGTGAGGGGAATTATTCTAGAAACCGCAACACTGCATTGTTTATTTTTAGGCGCTCATGTAACTATCAGATTAAAAGTAAATTAACCGCTATTGTGGGTTCTATGACACTTCATATATTATAAATATAGTTTTGCTAGTTAGAGGCGAAATTCCTCGTAAAATCGTTATTCGTAAAATATACATTTTGAAAATTCACCCGGCAAATACATAATGGAATCTTCTTGATGATGAGCATGTATTTTTTGTTTCATCTTTTGATCTGGTGTTTATTCATGCCAGAAAAGCGTATTGTTATCCATCAGTTGCGAGTCGGTTCTTCTTATAATCAAAGGGACAGTCCGCGTATGTCCGCGATGGAAACAGCGGAAACGGTTGCGCTCCAGCATTTTCCGTGGATCTTATAATGCAGCACCCGGACATTCGTCAAGCTACTGTCACTGTTTTTTTTTTTTTTTTCGTTAGTTTCTGTTACTTCCTGTAGCATCAACCTATAGGCTTATTCATATCCCTTCCGTTTTAATAAACTCGCAAAACAGAAGGTTACTGCTAACTCAGTGCGATGGACTCTACAGGATGCGACTTTAATTTATCATTTTTCTACTGACTGTTATATGTTTTTTTCTTTATCCTCTTCCTTCTTCCTTATGCACTTCATTTCGTTATCGAATTTAGAAGGACGCGACGATTATATGATCTCTATCTATTCTGTTATTTTGTCTCATTCTTTCTAATGAAAATAATCTGTTTAGACTTCACCTTGTAACTTGAAAGAGAGCCTTTATTAAACAATCCAAAACAGTATTAAAGAATGTTCAATTTTTAATTTTATCTAAGCTTAGATAGAACGTAGCCTGTTTGCACGGAACGAAAGTCCTTATATTCGTGTAATGGGATAGAAATACGACTTTTTTTCACTGGAACTCCTTGGATTTAAATAATAACTTATTACGATAGTTCCCTCATCAGAGTTGTGATGAAAACCCAGTGCAATCACGCATATGAGTTTTACATTATATTTGGGTTGATAAAACCGTTACGCCGTTACATGCCGCGTAAAATGACGTAAGTTAAAATATTAAAAAACGGGATGTGATTTTTTGGGACACCCTGTCCTAAATGAACAGGTCGGTATGTAGTCAGGGAAGATGGACGCCGATAACTGCTGGAACAACTTTCATTCTTCGAGAATATAAACGTGGACAGTTGTGTGATTAGTTATCCTTCCGTGTGATTGTTCAGGAAACTGGCACAAACAATTGCTTCTACTCGGTAACTCGCTCTCCCTCACCGCATTATGCTTCAACAAACTATTGTCTGAACGTGCTGAGACTATGGGCATCCATTTTGATCTTTTCATATGCTCCGGTAAATACACGTATTATAGAGAATAATTTTGGGGGGAAATGAGAGGGGGGACATTTACCTTTAGGTCGTAAAAGTCCCATGGTTTAAAAAACCGGATATTAAGAGCGGCGACGGGAATAGAGCGGAATGGTTTTGTTTACCTGATTAATTAACAGCTCACGGAACGAGACCGTCTTTATTACATTGTGTGCGAAGGGTTTTTTTTTATAAAATGTCACGACGGATGTTTTATGAAATAACGAAGAGTTGGTTGTGTTCGAAAACTTTGTTGAACAAAGTTTACAACGTGATAATCTGCTTTTAATCTTCTTCAGTTGTTGTTAAACGAAGTTATCTCACTCCGTATTAACGGTTTATCGTATTAGATGTTTTCGAATATTTCTCTGTAATTCCTTGTTTGGCGCGATATTACAATGGTTTTATAATATCCTGTTTTCAAAAACTCGAAGAAGAACAGAATATGCTCGGTAATTTCGAAAGACTTAACGGCGCTTGGGTTTGTTCCGCCTATTATTTCGGCGATTAATTAAGATTAATATGGCACAATAGCTTTAGAGTCGTTTTCACGAAACTCGGCAACACTCATCGCTTTAGCGATTTTCACAATGCATCATCCTGTTTTAGTATATTTCTTTGTTGTTTACAAAGCATTTTTAAAACATAGGTACATACCTGGTTGCTAGAATTGAGAACAAAACAACACTGAGCTGTATGGAACAACATTTTACAATACAGAATTAATATCTCCGTTTTATTAATTCGGTGTTTATTTGATTTTTATATAAAATTGACTGTTTATCAACTTATTTTCGTATAGTGTCCGCAATTTTTCTATTGATTGTTGATTGATAAAATATTATTTAGTTTTTGACTATGCCTACTTGTCATAGCTGTGTGAATATCAGAAATATTCTTATATAATTTTTTTAGCATAATCGTAAGCAAGTAATAATTGGATCGATCTGACTGATTTTATTTCATTCGTTTTATTGGTATTGACAAGACACAGTGTCTTTATACTGTAAAGCCGCGTACACACGAAAGATTTTTCATCATATTTTTCAAACACTTTTGTGTCCACACATTTTGACTGAAAGTCAAGCACAAGTGCTTAGATTGTTGAACATTGTCAAACTTTTTTGTCGCACTTTTTGATTTTGATCAATGAGTATAGAAAATAGAAATTATACGGTACCTGTGTGTATTTTTTGATCGCCTGCTTTTTTCGTGAAAGTGTGACACAAAAGTGTTACGAAAATGTCTAGAAAACCTCTCGTGTGTACGCGCCTTAAGTCTGTCGTTTCTCGTGACCTCCGCACTCTAATGGTGTAATGGTCTACGAGTATGTTTCACTCTCTTTGTTTTGACTTATGTACATATACCCCGTATATTGGCAAAAACGATTTAGATTATTGAAGTGAGTTTTTACAACGCATTCTTCTTGGATGTTTTGCTGTGACCGAAAATCCTTATAAGTCGATTTTTGCATTAAAAAGGAAGGTTTGCATTTTCTTATCAAACTACCATTTTCATCTTTAGTTACAACGGAACGAACCGAATGGTTTACTATAAGATTATTGCAAAACAATGTTTCTCCTGATTCTAGAGCATTCTTCTTTTCCGCAAAATGGTAATATATTGCTGAGAAGCATGCACTTATAAATGAAGGGGGCATTGACCTTTACTGATTTCTATGTCTGTTCGTTATAGATAGACAATGTGCACTTTAGTGTTTTGAGGTTTATAATAATCTGCCGATATCGGTAATGTATATATCGGAGACCTTTATATGTGAGTGTATTTTTGGCTGCCCACTGCGCTCCGTGGACCATGACAATTTGGTCGATAATCGCTGTATCGTTGATTTGTACCGACCGGACAGTCTGCTGGCAAAATGTCGCGGCCAAACGCAAATGGTCAGAATGACATGGATAGCGAAAGACAGTTACCGACCGGTTTCCTTTTTATATAGACTGGATTCTCCGTTGCCCCCTCATTCATAATCTCTTCGATTTTATTTGATCTTCCATCAGATTCGGCCGGAAACATTTGAGTAATTTTTGACAGTTTGTGCGAAGGTATAGAATTTGTTTTTTTATATGTTTTCTGTGTGGAGTTGTGGTTGTTTTGTTATCACGAGAATGCTGATCAAAATCTATGGATTAACTTACGATACAGTGGAAATTCGCATATCCAATAACTCCATACCAGTATTTTTAGGGCGGAGGATCTATGTCAGGATGGGAATTGACCCCTATTGGGCAGAGGGGGAATGCAGAAAAAAAGGACAAATTTTGGAAAGAACACGTCCTAATACTCCATGTTAAAAATGTTCCCCTGGATTGTGTTTTGAAGGGCAGGGGGTAGAGGGGGGCAGAGGGGGGCAGAGGGGTAAGTTTTCCTCTTCCCCTTCCCACGCTGTTTTATGTGATATGTCTTCAGGTTCGTTTAAAATTCGTATAGTACGTCCATTGGTAAGTTCAATCGAATTATTTCCAATAATAGGAAACGATTCTCTGCGCTCCTCGCGTGTGTTCGGAAGTAGCTAGAGGTGCGTTTTCCCAAGTTCGGCGAAGAGAGAACCTGTTTAAACGAGGTGGATTATAGAGCGAAAGGAGAGAGAAGTGGAAAGTAAGAGACCGCAACAGCCTCTCTTATACTGACCGGCACTTCGGACTGACCACTGGAACGATAGATGGAGAGATAAACAGATAGACCGATAGAAGGAACAGGAAGCCAAGGAAGCGGAAACGCTTTTTCCCCCCTTTTCATTTCTTTCTTTATATTCTCTCTATATCTTTGTTGCCCTGGCACGTTAATGCAGAACCTTCCAATGGGTGCTGCGGGTGCAGATGAGGCGTTTATTATGACTTCTTCGCGAGTGTTTCGAACGGAATGAACGAAATTGGTGCGATCGAATAAGAAAGAACCTCCCTTTGTGTTCAGAAGACAACCACGTTGGGGAATGTTCTGTCGATGACCTCGGGAATTTCCCACCCGGCGCGTGTCCGCGTAGCGCTTTGCCAAATCTTATTGTGGTTTTTGGTAAACAAAAATAATGTCTTATTTATTAGCAACACAATTTTTTGGAAGTTTGTCAAGGTCGTGGTTTGACTTCGGCAGCTGCTTTCGTAAGAAATGTACGACTACACACCCTGTCGCTAATTTGAACTATCTAAACTGCAATATTTGTTTGTAATTCTTCCAATATGCAATTAAATTTTCGTTTATCTATTACCATCTGCATCTGCATCTGCATCTTCTTCTTCCGAAGATCTATCAGAACAGTATTTACTTCAAGTTTTAATTGAAACTTTATCTTCTTTATAATGTGCAACTAAATATTGTGGATTACATTTGAGTCCTCAGACTTGCGACTGCTGAAGAAGATTTTCTAATTTAACCGAAGCCTTACACATTTTTATGTTACAGAATTAAATCGCCATAAAGTTCTGACCGTAATGACCGTTCTGACCTGATATGAAGAATCTATTATTTCAGTCCCCAGCAAGATAATAACTTAGTTTGACTTATTTTCAGTCAGAATTGTTTGATAAACTGCGTAAAACCTTAGAGTAAAACTAAGATGAAACGTAACCAGTTCCCTCTCCCCCCCCCCCATCTTCTGGCCTTATTTCGTCTGTAGTCCAAATCTATCCAGTCAGAACCAAGAGAGTGCATTAGAAGAATTTCGTGCACGCGTTCGCTTCGATTTCACTTACATTTCAGTCGCTTCGATTAGGGTGCATTAGAATTGCCATTTTTAACGATTGCAGAATACGACGTTGCGTGCACTTTTGCTCGTAGTTAAAACGTCCAATTTAATTCGGATGTTGTCTGCTATAGCGTGGTCGATTTGCTTCGTGCGTAGGTGTCATAAGCGGATTATTCTGATGAGCGGGGGTCTTAACAACAAATCAGCCGATTTACAACCTAACTCGGCACGTGAAGAGCGAATATCCACCCCTTCTACACACATGGAGCGGATATTATACCATAATCTACTGTTATAACATCGCATGGAGAATAAAGCTTTGCATGATCACATATAAGCATGTTGACATCAAACCTGCAAATGTAGGTTCTGTTGATATTATTTAGTTTCTCTATGATATTTCCTGGTCGCGTGAAAATAATATTTTCGCGGAACTGTTCGAAAAAGGAAGACCTCGATTATATAGCCAACAGTGTAAATACATATTTCTATTTGATATGTGGGATGAATTATCGAGATCTTCTTTTTTAAGGCCTCTCGATCTCGTAAACTTTGAATTTATCCGGAAGATGTTTATCCAAAATACATGTAAATATTTTTGCGGCGATATTATCATTCCAAGTTTTGTTATTTTAAACGTTTTGAGTATGGTATCAGTTATATTCTACGAATTTGAGCTGGTTTCGAAGATGATAAACAATGTATTTGTTTCCCTAATCCTATATCTTTATGCACTTAAAGCGACTCAAACGGGGAATAAACTTTCCTAAAAATACTCAACACGGTAAAATCAAAAATTTAGAAAAGGTTCCGAACATACCAACCCTAAAACTAAATTCGCAAATAATCAAACATTTTGTATACAATTTAAACGCAACACGATTTAACGTTTAACAATCCTCAACTTTATTTCTCCCAGACACGATCACAAAATAATAATAAACCAACGAACATAATTATGTAGTTTATACTAATGTTGATTTCAAATCAACATTAGTATAAACGTTCAAATCCATTCAATTAGCAAATCAATGATTTGCTAATTGAATGGATTTGAACTTTGAAGGTTTAATAGAATGAAACCTGATCAGAGTCCCCTCCTGATAATCGCTGAAATTGACGACATTATTAAAATGTAAATTATTGATCAGTTCATTTTTAATTTGAAAATGTTGGAAAATAAAAAAAAAACATTTACTACGATATAATGGTGTGTTGTCCCCAACATCTACGAGTACGCTATTATTCTACAAAGGAATTCTCTTTCTAGCATTGCTATAGTGATATGTTTTGTGTTGGAGCATCATCGATTTTGATGCATTTCCGATGGTGTATATGTATTTATGGGACCGGAGATAATATAGTTATAGCTATATGTGTATCATATATGGAATATATGATACACACACATAGGGACGCGTATGTGTGTCCGTTCGTCTTTAAAATATAGCCAGTTGATAAGAGCAGATGTCTATAATTCTCATCCATTCAGATAAACTTAGAATATACCGACTCTAACGCCGCTCGCGCTATCATGGGAGAGGAGATGCCAACTCAAATGTTGACATTTGGTATAAAGACATATGTGGATATCATACAGGGATTAAAATCTTTCCAACATTTGTGGAGTTTTCCACACCAGTCCGCCGCTTCTGATGCTGATGTAGAAAATTACTGAACAAACAAACTGAATTCTAAAAGATGATGCATTGCTTTAAAACTGTATCATTCAGTCTACGTAAGCCAATATGTGCATATTATAATCCATGTAAATGGCGAAAGAATTCTGTAACTTTTGAAGTCGATTTATGTGGTGAATTCAAACGATTTTCTAATCCAAACCTTCTTCATTACAAGAAAAAAAAACCCTCGAAATATTTCTTTCAAAAAAGACTGTTTTACGAAATAAAAAGTTCTGCTTTACTTCATAAAAAGTCCCGCGTTATATATTAATATTGTCGTGATATTTATTCCTTTATTAGAAATGTGTTGTGTCACGAGATTTACGATTATTTAAATGGTATTTCAGCTACTGTTTTTCTTTGGTAAGTTAGATGTTGTACAGTATTATTAACTTAACTATAATTATGTAGATAGATTGATTTGAATTATCCGCTTAATTTTCGTTTAAATATTCGCAATACTCATTCTTTGAGCTTGCTCGCAGTTATTTTGCAACCCTGGGCACATATAGCGTGCTCTGTGCAGATAAATGTATATATTAGAGTAGCCATATAAATCGCGTAGAGAGAGACTCAAAGAGAGAGTTTATAGTTTGTAAAGTGAAGGAAACCAAATCGTCATATGATATACAGTCCGCGAGGTAACCTGTAGATTCATCGCCATATAGATTCCGATATAATAATAATAATATTTTCTCTAAAAGCAAGCTTGCTGCTGTTGCAGAGTAAGCGCTTTTCGAATGCTGCCATACTGTCGATATATTTGATGATATTTATTCCCATTCTCCTCCATTCTCTCTCCCCCTCCCTCTCTCTATCCTCGGAATATTCACCAGGCTGATTGAGATAGACATGAAAGGGCTGGACTGGATTTTATGTTTGGAAACGGCTGCTTTTGATGCAGTTTATGCCGAAGTATGGACTCATAATTTGCGAGAAATCATCCATCTCACTAACAGACGGCCCTAATAGCTCGCGGCGGCGGGGAATTTCTACGTTTATACGTTTCGGGGTATCTTTCTTTCCATTGACAGCAAGATTCTGCACTTTTCAATCATTTTCTAATGCGAGTAACACCAGATATAAAAACAAATTTGATTTGTTAACGTTTGATTTGAGAATTCCTTGTCGGCATCCTGTCGGAAATAGTATTTTAAATCATAGGGTGTACGATTTTCAAGAGTAGCAGATTACAATAAAGTGAGTTTATTAACTCGCTTACAACGTACTTCGTATTTTAACTCTCATTCTCCAATTTTCTCGCAAAGAAGTTTAAAAGAGACATTTACTTTGATACTTAATGTGTTGCTTTTCAATTGCGTTGGCAAGTAGGAACATATGCACATCGTCAACTGTTGAGCGTAAGCGCTATACCATTTAAAGCCAGAAAAATTCCATAGTTGACAGACGCTTTCGATGTGCACTGAAAAATGTTGTCAACCCAATTGATTATTTTGATTATTTTATAGTAATCTCATCTACTGTTGCAGCTGCTGCCCAACAGTATTTAGATTCTGCATCGTAGAACATGAATTGATATCTTTCATGCTGCGATCAACTTTTGCTCCCCATTGAAATCTCCTTCGTGATAAATGGATGCTATATTTATTGTTTTATTCAAAAATATTAAATAGATGATTTTTATTAACTTTCCTCTCTTCTTCTTCCTTTTGATTGTGCGATGAAGGCGATTCGGCGTATGACATTGATGTATTAAGTATGGTCGAGTTGGGCTGCGTGATGTATGGCGGAACTGTTCCGCAGTCATTTCGGATGAAATCTAATTTGCCGTGCCGCCTGGTCCGGATTGAGTGCTGTGCAATTCACTTTGGGACCGAGGCTACCGTCCATACCAATGACACTGTGACAACTATAGAGGGGGGGGGGGGTGATTGGGGGCACTCTTTCTCTCTAGAAGAGCAAAGACAAACTGAGCATGCACGAAAAAAAAAACCGGGGGATAGGGGTAAAGTAGCGTAAAATGTTTTTCTCTTTTCTTTCAATAAACGGACCAAATGGAGAATAAATTGGGAAGGTAAGGGGCACGAGGGATGGAGAGTTATTCACCCAGAGGAGATAGGAGTACATATCAAATTTGCAGAGACAGCTGGCCCTTTTTCCAGATATTCACTCGGTTCGCAGATTCTTCTTCGTTTCTTTATTTTTCTTTTTTTCTTCTTCTTCTAACGTGAATTTGAGTGGAATAGGAAATGTAAAATTCCTGTGTTTTATGCATGAATGCGTTGTCTCGTTCGTTTACGGGGAGGGTTATATACCTTCGTTTATATTCCCATACACTATAATGTTTCGCCAGTCAGTCCGTTATTCTACAAACTGACTGCCGTTCTGCGCACGAAACCTTTAACCGAAATTTAAGGGGCGAAATCGTCTGAAACCGACGAAACTTTGGCTAATTTTAAACCTAGTTTGTTGTAATAGTTTATTTACGAAATACTCGACCGTTCACGCAGTCGATATAAACCTACCTGCTTGGCGCGGAAAAGAAGGAAGGGGATGGATGGCCGTCCAGGTATCGCGCGTGTTGTTCACCGGTGCTGCAAGCTGTGGACACGTTAGACTATTATGACGTCGAGCAATTTTTATTGCCGTAAAAAAAACGTAGACGAAAGAAGGAGAAGAAAGAAATAGTAGTGGCGTTAAGATGCGTCGTAAAGATTTGAACAGAAGAATAACAAAACTTATAATATTTATACAGTGGCATAAATAATCTCTTCAATCAGTAACTCTGTTGATATTCAAAGATAAAAAGTGTAAACGAATATTTATTATTTCGGAATGGTATAAAGTAATATTCTCTTTAGATTTCTCGGGTGTACCTTACGTAAAACGGGAATCATAATCGTCTCGTCTAAAATCATTTCGTCAAAGTTCGATTCGCCTAAGTTCATTTCATCTAAAAATCGACGAAACGGATTTAGACGATATGAGTGCGTTTCGGTAAAATGATATACAGACTACGATGTATCCAAAGCTTTGTTTTTCCTATTTCTCAGCATTACTCTCGTACAATTTCATCTGTAATTTTCCAAACCCCGTAATTGAAATAACCCCAACGTTATTTTTCAAAGAACTCAGAAACTGTTATTTTACTTTCTACAGAAGTTGGAAATATTGTCAAAAATATGAGATTAATTCTGAATTTAATATTTTAACAATTTATTTTCGCAAGTTATCGCAGTCTCGTTATCGTTCTAGTTGTTTCGAATATTATTGTCTTGCCCTCGTGCTGCGCTGGCCAGTTGTCCTCCTCCCATTTTGATGGCAACAGAACAGCATCTGCATGGAAGCATAAACAGATGAGTAATAATACAATGATTTTCTTTGTTTGCTGGTAATGGATAGGTATCAGGTTTCTCTTTTTTTTTCGGTGGAAGTTGAAGATGATTTATGAGCTCGTGATATTCATTATGCTTGCCTCGCCATTATAACACATAAAATATCGGTTATTGCTCGCATATGTACATGGTGCAGATGCTGCAACGAGATGAGATTCTCCTCTTCTCTCTCTCTCTCTTTCGCTGTCTGATAAAGTGTTTATTCTTTCATACTGTTTAGCGATCGCAATAATTTTAAAGTATAATATATTTTCGGAAAATGAAAGAAAAGCTTTACCTCATAATGGTTATAGGATGAAGGGGTTGTTGTTAACGCTCTCAGCGCATCAATATGGCGTCGGATGGAACTGATCTTGGCGTTTTGATCTTCTCTGAAAAGAAGAAAAATCCTTTGAAACGTGTATAATTTTAAACAGAATAAATTCTGCGGTTTATATTTTATACGTCTTTTAAATTTATAATAAAATAATATAGTGTAGTTTTAAACTTTCAAATTATTACTCTAAAAATAGGATTTCAGCTGCAAGCTATTACTGAATTGAAAGACGTGAACCTCTTCGGTAGAGTATTTTCGTATCAGAGAGGACGTTCGCAATCACAATTTGGTATAGTTCAGAAACTAAGCCGCCGCTGTCTGAACAACTGATAGGTCACTAGATGGCTGTAGAATTATTGATTTCGTTAATTCTTTGCTGCATATCACATACCAAAGAATAATTTACGAAATCAAACCTACCTCCATTTCGTGACCAATCAGTTGTTCAGACAGCGGCGTTCTGAAGCGAAAACACAATTTTATGTATTTAATTCGAATTTATATCACAAAATGAAAAATATCGTTGAATTTGATCTTTGTTTACCAAACTAAATTGATAATTTTAATTACTCTTTCTAACCGCGCTATCATTTTTTGCTTAGTTGTTCGAATTTTCCTTTCTGAAGGGGGTCCAGTAAATGTTGGCCACCGGTATAATGGCGGTAATTTCTTGGATGTAATGATTTATCTATCAAAGCGAATAGTTAGCAACGAAGGTGTTGGCAGCGCGCTTGAAGGCCCCTCTTATATCATGATTATAACAATGTCTACTTTTATTTGGCAGCTTGCGTTGATCGGTGCACACCTCACTCTTTCTCCCCCCGTCGTCTCTGGCGTGTCAGCGGTTTCTCCGGGACAAAAGTCTGTAGCGAAATGTTTCCTGGGAGAAACATTTATTTTGGCAGGAAAAATTGTTTTGGACAAGAGATTTGAGAGGGAGAGGCGAAGTGAAATCTCATAAGAAGTATTAGTTGGTAATTAACGGAGGAGATACTGTATGTGGGTGCTGGAAAAGATTCAATGCCGTCCCGATGATGGAATGAAGAAATAAGGAGAGAGACGTTGGATTAAAGCGGGTTCAACAGGGTCGGACTTTTCACTCAGTCTTTTTCTTTTATGAAGGTCGCACTGAAGAGAACTGGATATTTCTAAGAAGCTTGAAAGATTTTTCCCACAAATGGGCAGCTGGTTAAAATGTGTCGTATATCATTTTCTGATTTTGAATAGGATATCGAATAATCTTGGTTTAACTGAATTCTAAAGATCTTTACGTTTGAGGAATTGGTTACTTGGTTTCAACTTTGTCTTAATTCCTAACACGTTATGTGACGACTGCAGCGCGAAGCCATCAAATTGAAAACGAGTATTGGTAAGCATTGCTTCTGAAACAGCTGCGCCTGCGTTTCTCTCATCTTCGAACTTGTTGTACCAGAGTTTCAGAATAAATTTTAGAAGTTCATGCATTAAAATGTAAAATACTACAGTCTCTATAGTACAATAGTGTAAAATACTACAATGCAAAAGATTGTCGAAATTCTCTCTAATTGTTTCTATGAAATAAATACTTCATCTCAGAGTCCCTTTACAGTAAAATGTTTTCTGTATTTTTAAGCTAGCTGCCAGTGATGACCCTCTGAGGTCCTTGAACCTCTGCTCATTCAGGGCTCGTCAGTTTCACTTCCGTGACTGTCAATACGACGTCGATAATGACCCCCTCTTTCTGGACGCACCCACATTTCTATATACCGATTTTAAATTGTCAAATCATTTTTATAAATTCTTGTCACCAGTTTTTCTCGCTGTAAATTTTTGAGTACCGTGTGAACGTTTCTGCCTGTGACATTTGCAAATTAAGGATCCGATCGTGGCGACGCGCAGAGGGACAAACCCAGCACGCGGTATCACTGTTCATTAATTTAATGGGGGGAGGGCGTGCACCGGACTAACCTCGTTTGCAAAGAGAGTAAACTCTAATAGTGAGATGACAATTTATGTGCAAGAGCGTTTGATAGAGGGATATATTTTCCCGTAGTTTTCCCCCAGTGGAAAACGCTTCATGGAAATTGGCTGCTTGCCTCCAGTGAAAACGATGAGAATTAACAAGCGGAATTTTTCGCCGTAGGTGGCTCGAGGTGCGTAAATGTGCTAAAAACAATTCTACGGGTGCTTGTCGCTCGTTAACGAGCGTATTGGGAATATTTTGTTATTTCCTGAATATGCTTGCCACTTACGGATTGCTTTGCATTTTTTTAGAGGTACTTTGCGAAAGAGTATATAATATGCGGCGCGTGATTTGATTTCGAACTTTTTCATTTAGGTAAAAAAACTCGAAAGTCTACAACCGAATGAATTGCGAATGATATTTGCATTTAGATGCAAATGTACGTTTGCGATCTGACGATTAAAAGATTTGAATCTAAACTTGATGACGTCACGATCATGGATTGAAGGTCAACGTTTACAGTCGACCTGTCAGGAAAAGCGAGTTTGAAAATGAAGGAATGACGTGGTCGACACTGCATTCTCAGTACTTTACGTTATTCTAAATTTAATAAAGATAAGTTGTTCAAACTAGAAAGAAAGTATTAGCTAGAAAAAGAAGAGAAGAGAATTACTAACTTAGAAAGTTTTAGCAGCTTCGACGTAACGCTAACGTAAAGTAAACGTAACGAAATGACGTGTTCTGACCATGCGCACATTGAATTTTCACTGCAAAAACCAATGTGCGCATGCCCTGAACGTGTCATAACGTTACGTTTACGTTAGGTTAGCGTTACGTCGAAGTTGCTAAAACTCTCTCTAATATTAAATTTATCATTCCTCAAACGTAATATAATTAGAGT
>JAQFYH010000094.1:0-16929 GCA_034694405.1 Scolopendrellopsis subnuda
ATTTCCCGCTATTCCGCCTTAAAAGACGGAAATATATTTTGCTAATTAACTTTACTAGTCTAATATTGCACGTTATTCACATGTAGTAAATTAAATTGAATTGTTATTTAGTACTGCTAATAAGTGTTGAACTACTCTGTACACAGTCCTGTGCACATTTTCGCTGGAAATGTACCGTAATTTAGTCTTATTGATGGAGGGTTCTCTAATCCTAGGACTTTTGGAACACCAGCGCAGTGCACAGGGCGAGGGTTTTCCACGTACTGTGCCCTGACCTGTCATAATTGACAGGTCAGGGTTGATCTAATCATATTTTAAGTACCCCGAATTTTGTTCGACCACAATGCTCGACAATCAACATATTTTCCATGTACTATTAATGTTACTCTGCGTTCTTTATTTGTTTGAACTATGCGTGTAAACATGTAAAGAAACCATCATTCTTGCGCGGGGTAAAAAACTAAACCCATTTTGAGTTTAGAAATATTTGAATGTGCTTCACCATTTTGAATTTTATTGATTTTTTTTAAACTAGAGTGTGAATTGGAAACGTCAACTAACTTACCATAAGCTGCAATGTGGCAAAGCATGTTTTTTTCGTTTCGTTTACCTCTATATTGTGATGAAACACCATATGGATAAACCGTAAGCCTACTATTCATAATGCGGAATCGCTTGGTACCGTATTCTAAAGTCAAGAACTCGGCGGGAAGGGTTCAAACTTGGAACCGAATACACATAATCCAGTAGGATTCGATTCCCTCCACACACTTTGTTTTGAAATCAAAGAATCTGTTGTGGGGATTCCGAGACATTTAATCTAGAAAACAGTCACATTAACCAAAGTGTTTGGAGCATATCTTCTGTATATTGTATAGCCAAGTTTTAAGTTTTTCATTGTGGTTACCACTCATATGTAAAGTTCAAAGTCTAAAAATACCTTCTCTTGTAGAATTTGAAATAACATAATTCTGCCGTGCCCGGTCGTTTTTTTAAAGGAGACTTTTTTTCTCTTTACACCAAGAAAATGAAAATGAAACTTTCAAAGTAACTAACTATTCCAAGGACGAGTCCACTTCTGATACATACAATTATTAAAAATAACAGAAAAGGAATTTCGTTCTTCCTGTTTGCAAATACAAATTACAGCCAGAAAATAACTCTTTCCGTGCTGTGAACAAAGAATAAAGAAAGTGGAGGGTTATAAGCAAATTTTGTTGCTGTGATGACATAAAGAATGATAAACCTGACCATAATCAAGATCTTATTACCTACACAGTACACAGCATGCACGAAAAGAGAGAGAAAATTCTTTCTGGAAACTGAGTGAGCAAGCCAAGAAAAGTAAACGAACATTCTGGTCATATCATAAGTTTCTTACAGCTAAACCAGTGGCGTTCCTAGGCTTTTTTGAGGAGGGGCGAAGGGCTAAATTGGCGCACCCCCCCCCCCCCAAAAGAAAAACAGCTTGGATCTGAGGAGTTTTTCAGCTGTGTGTTTTTCCTTGTGCTCCCACGGTCCCGTAACATTCGCAGGGTCAGTAGCTGATCCAGGAACTTCTTTATGGGGAGGGGAGGATATTCTGGAAAAGTTCCGGTCCACCGTCCACCCCAGGGAGGGGGTCTGGGGGCGGGGCCCCCAGCCGCCGGAGGCGAAACTTTTTTTTATAAATGTAAGTCAAAATTGATGCTTTCAAGCAGTCAGATTCCCAAAATGTGTTCATTGTGCTGATTAGTTTTTTTTTTCCAGAGCTATGATATCCCGTGTTTCAAGTATTCTGGTTAGAAATGTTGGTTTTCACGAGAAATTTTTTTTTAAATTTAAGTCAAAATTGGAGCATTTTTAAGCACTCGGACGCGCAAAATGTATTAATTGTGCTATAGTTTTTGGGCAGAAATTTTTTTTGGAAATTTAACTTATATTTCATGTATTTTCAAGCATTTCTGGGTGGAAAATTTTGGTTTTTAGCGAGAAAATTGGAGCATTTTTAAGCATTTTGGCTGAAAAAAATTTGCTCTCTTTTTTTCTTTTTTCATCCTTTTTCTTTCTTTTCCCTTCTTCTTTTCCTCATGGGGGCGCCGCCTTCGGCGGCGCCCTTTTGGCTTTTTGGCGCCCCCTGGCTTTTTGGCGCCCCCTTGGAAGCCCGTCAGGGGGGGGGCGACTCGCCCCCCCTGCCCCCCCGTAGGTACGCCACTGAGCTAAACAGTAAGCAATTAGCCTCCTCGATGAAAAAGAAGAATGTATCGTATTAAAGGATTGGAAAATGCAAGTGAAAGGTGAGAAGGCACTTCAGTGAAATACACTTTGCACAAGCCCCAGCACCAAACACACAAAACACAAACAGGCTGAGAATCCTGAAAAATACGATGTGAATGACTGAATGACCTGCCTAAATTTGAAATTGGCCTGGTAGAAATATTTCCAACCATGTCTAGAAAACTCAACAGGCCCCGACAAAAATGTTAAATAACCGAATTTGAAAATTACACCATAATAAACATGCAATATCATATTCCTTAAATTACTGTTCGACAAATCCCTCAGCACTACCACAATACCGTACCCGATACTGTATAGTAACGCCTATTTTATAAAAGGTGACTTTAGAGTTTGCGACGGCTTTCGTTCAATCTTTGTCAGCTCCAAAATTTCTACCGTAATGGAACATATTTTAATTTTCTGGTTATTAGACTCGAAACATTTCCTCTGCGACAAGCAATTTGGCTTCGGAAAAAAAATCAGATACAGAACTAGCGTTATTTAATCTAACTTAAACATTTATGAAAGCTATGAACCCCTCAGGCTGATCTTGTAGCCATCGACTTGAGTCAAGTATTCACCACATCATTATTGTTGCAATGCACAAAAGCAATTAGAAAATATTCTCAAACATAAGGGAAAGCCATTTGTCGTAAAGATTAGTGTGTACGTCTCTTTTCGTAGTATCACCATGGTGCACACATGAGTGTCGATTAAGCTTTTATGGCAATCTTCCATCAAAATAATGAAAGGAAACTCAGATCTACATTCTGAATAATAATTTTCCAAATGACAGAAATAAAAGATTTAATGTTTTGAATTGTGAGAAACAGAGAAAACTGAGTTATATGTTTAATTTAGCGATATTTTTACGATGAGCACTAAGTTTCTTCTTCTTTGAGTCGTACACGAGATTTGCGGGTTAAAACTTACATTTAGTTTGGACGAATATTATATTGATTTATGACAAATACTTTATTGTTTGAACATGTGAGGTAAATTTTTTTTTGCAGATTTGTATGATATGTTTTGTATTATTTTGCTACTCTCATTAAGTCATTATTTATTATAGAAAATCGGTGGACTATGAACTAAACTTTGCAACATTCAAGCTTTGAATATGGAATGCATTCGAGTCTAGCATTCAACAAATACCAGTCAGCAGTACTCTCAATCTCTCACACAACCCAGGAAAACATAACTGCTACTCAAACTTATATTCAAAATACCGATTCCACTATGATTAAAGTCTATAGCAGAGATTAAACACGAAAATATGCAAGATGACAAAAGACGTGGATCGTCAGTTCTTTACTCCACGTTCTCCACGTTTCAGTGGCAGAGACGTTTATTTAGAAGAAATTATCAACTTTTTTACTGACTTGCACTTTCTCCGACAGTGACTGTAAACAGATTATTTTTTTAAATTAATGATTTTGACAGATGAAAGCAACCGTTCTCTGTGCTTATGCTATTATGGTACTTAAATTCTGCTCCACGCTGCTCTAAGACTAGAGCATGCAAACTCACAGTCGTTGAAGTCTGTGAGTACTTGCTCTCTTGAGTTGAAGCTTGCGGAACGTGCTGATTATGTTCCGCAGGTAAAATTGGACAAGCAATGTTTGGTTGTTCATGATCACTTGAGAGTTGCGATGATCAATAATATTCTGAATCAGTACACGTACATATATAACTTGATACTTTCCTTTATTCCTTGATGGACCAAGTGTATTTATTCTCTACAGATGAAGATACTAATCCATATGCATGTATATACTGTTAGTTGCATGAGTTAGTTTTACTGTATAGTTTTCGTTAAGAGATAAGATCAGTACACAGAGTGACATCCACGCGATAAACTCGACAGGACCGATTAAGGATTCAACCTGATCGTGTCGGAGTTAATTCAGATTTAATATAGCGGAATGTATACAACACTACAGAAGTTCGAATCATCAAGAAAATGTCATAAAATTTGTGGTATGTATATTATATTGTAAATAATTAATTTCTAATAAACACGATATGTTATATATTTTCGTTCAGTGACATTGTTTTACACGATTTACTGTTCTTGGATATCCGAATACAGAACAGGTACGTGGATACATTTATTTTATTTTGCAACTTAGACATTGTAATATAAAAATATATTTCTATAATTCTTTCCGAAAAATGAAACCAATTTTTTAAACAAGTTTATTGTTACTAAGTTAGCAAGGTCAAAAATTCGTACGAAAATTAGAATAAAACCATTAACAGCCAGTTTCACCAAGATTTTTCGAGAATATTAATGAGCGGACGTTCGCGCAATAAATCACGAACTTTATTGTTAAATTCATACTGTGAGAAAATCCAATATTTTTGAAACTCGTAGTTATTTTATGATTTTGCTCGCACAAAGTTTCTTTATTATTTAAACAGTGTTATTGTGAATTTATAATATTTGAAGATAAAGTGAAATGAACTTGGACATTTAAAAATATTCTAAATTGTCGCGAAAGAAGATAATTTATTTATTGTGAATTATACATTAATTATTACTAACCAATTAATTCAAATCATTAATTAAAATTTTTTCAAATTAATTTGGTTGTCGATATGAATCATTTCGTAGAACCAATGAAAAGAACCCTCGACTGCTGAGATAGGTTTAGCGATAGTTTTAGAGTCTCTTGCTCGGTAAAAATTAGATTAAAAATAAGTTTACCCGATGAAACTGTTAACTTAGAAAACACCTCTTACAGCAACATACACTGGAAAGACGCAATTTATACTTCCCCAATGAGGCTGCGATTGTGGCCGATCACGAAGGTCAAACAACGAATTGTCCCTTTCAACGGACCATGCTGGGAAGAAATGCACCCTCTACCACACCGATGGAGCCGACTTATTCAGGCCGAAGAGGGGCACGCCATAAAGACAGCCCATAAAGAAATATAGACAAACCATAAATAAATGTCGAGAGGTTTTGTTCAATCCGGACCATGGCTTTAACCACTCTTCCTGGAGTTGAGAACAATTCAATAAATGTTGAGGCCTAGGCATCGTACTACAAAGGTTGAAAGAAAATCAGTGTCAACCCACTAGTCCCACATATTCCCTATTGTTGCGATGCACGAAAAAGCATTACGAATATTATCAAACATAATGGGAAAGCCATTTTGCCACAGACAACGCATGTCTGTTTTCGTAGTATTACCACGTTACATACCTGAGTGAGCCGGGTTTTTTTTAGGGCAATCTATCCATTTATCCACATTATAAAGTAAGAAAGAAAGAACATTCTGAATTAAAAGTTTGAATGGTCTGAATTGTGAGAAACAGAGAAAAACCAGTTTCAAGTTTAATTATTTTGCAGAAGTTTTTACGATGCCAACTTAGCATTAAGTTTTTCTTCTACTTTGATCCGTACACGCAAGTTGCGTGTATTAACTTCTATTTAGTTTTTGAAGAAAATATTTTTGATTTATAAATCAGTATTTGAACAGGAAATTATTGTGATATACTTAAGTTTTTTTAGATTTTGGATTGTATGTTTATTATTCTTTTGTTAAGCTCATTATTAATTATAGCAATTCGATGGTCTATTAACTAAATTTTGGGAATAAAAGTGGAATTATTTGCGTTATTGTCGGTTCATATTTACGAGGTAATATAAATCCGAGATAAAAATTACAAGGAAAGGAATAAATGTGTGAATATAACCTGATTTTGAACAAGAGAACAATTTTCGAATCACAGTTGTTTACCTGAATGAGTGAATGTGTTGATAAAACGGTTTTGTCTAGGTAGGAGTTTGTCTAGGTGGCGTTTGATTTCGATTTCACATATTTTTTGTGAGAAAGTTAAATATTTCGCATTGAATGTATTTTAAAAGAAATGCGATGTTTACATGCGAAGGGAGGTTTTAAGTTCTTTGTCCGCTTTCATTGATTTTAGGTGATGATTTGAACAAACGATTGTTCAAACTCTTAGTTGCGAGTAGCGATCCATTTGGGCTCTTATTGATGGTTGCGATACATTCTTAAACCATAGATATCCATTTTTATCATGGATCAATATTACCAATGAAATAGGATCCGCCTGTTGTTAGAAACCCCATGATTTTGTTGTTGCCTGAGACCATAGTCTACGAGTGGGTCGTTCCATAACGCAGGCGAAATTATCGGCGACGACAAGATAGAAGACGAGCAACGGGACGAGTGTAATATCAAAGTTCTAGCAGCTGTGGTCATTGGAGAGTCATCGCTTGCTTCAAATCACACGTTAATCGTGTAGTCGCAGGACTAAAACACTCGTACATTTTTTATGTGTCGTCTTTCGTGTCAATTAAGTGAAAGAATCTTTCACTAGTAATGGGTATACAGGTATTAGTACTGTATTTTAGTATTTATATTAAAATAATATTATGAATATAATATTTATTTGGGTGATTACATTGTTAACTTACTGTACCTAGACAAGTTACTAAGTTCTGACACCAAAAAAACGTTTAAGTTTTCGATGAACCGTTGGACCAAATAAAACGAAATTTACCAAAACATGGACCAATATATATATGTGTGAGTTTATGGACCTCTTCAATCCGAGTACCGGTCCTGTTTTAATAATATGTAGTGGCCATCTCTTCGGCTATAGCTCTTATAATGTTTGGTTTTCGAAAGTTAACTTTTATTTGAGGATATAATAACTTATGTGTCTATTTTTTTCTGGTGTGTTCCAGATTGGAACATGGAATTCATGAACTGAAACTACGAACAATTTTATCTCAAAATATCAAATTCAAATTTGGCGCGTACAATAATCAACCATTTCTAACTTTCCTAATTATTTATTGTACATTTATTGTACATTATTGTACATTATAGTAGGCCTACATTCGTTTTCATAAGCGAAACTTTTGAGAATAATAGGGTGTTATTGTTTGCTTATTCACAGCCCCAAGGGCTTAGATAACAGTATTTGTGACAGGCGACCCCACTATCTTGACTATTGTGAGGTGGATTATTTTTAAATACTTAATTGACCAAGGGGAGAGAAGTTTCTCTTATGAAAACGAACGCACTACCGTATTGACGATATTTTTCTAAATATATTTTTATGTATGCTGCTGAAAATGTTCAGCAGTAGTTACTCGATCTCGAAAGACAAAAAAAAAGTACTAGAATATCATGAATCTATTGCTTTTTCGTATACAGCAGCGCATTACGGCATTCTGCTATAGAATTCGCTTGTAGAATTAATTGTACCCTAACACGGGAGCGGCGTTTTCTAACTTTGCGTTATGTGTCAATCGCCCTTAAGGTACGAACTACGAAATTACTTGACCAGGATTGTTTTCGTCAAGTGGATCGCCCAAGTAATGAATTTAGTGCGTTTTTGCCGAATAGACCTCGTATACTCTGATTTGAACTCTGATTTGAACTCTGATTTGAACAGCAAGTTCTTCGTTACTTCGGAAGGAAAACAATGGAAGTATTTTCAGAAAGATACCGCGAAATTTTCAGAAAAATACCGGGAGACAGAAGAGGCAATATTGGATAACTTATTTCCCCGGTTCTGAAGAGCGAAGAATGATGGGAGCGTGTTTTTGTGTAGTGTTTCAATATATCATAGACAGATGCTGTAGCATAAATCAGAGGCCATTTTTAACCTCCCCTCTCGTCCTGGATTATCCACTGTTTGGAATCGATTCTAGATTGTATAATTCTCAGAATTCGATAATCTTATAACGAGTTCTTACACTCACAAATAAAAGGGCTATTATTATCTGTTGATAACGACCAAAGCTCACTACTGAAGTAGTGATATTAAACTCACTTCAGGTTAGTATTGCTAATAATTACATTCAAAATGGCGGCAAAGTGTAGTTATTTATAATATAAATAAATCGTAATACCGGTTATTTTATTTTATTTCGATACAGCTGAGATTTGACTCTAACTTGTTGTTGTTGTTTGTTTTGTTTTTACCTGTAGCGTATGTAGTATGCTACGTAGTATGCATGCTTGTATCAATGTTACGATATAGATAGATTTTTTTCGTCTGATTTTAAGGAGAAAGGATTCTTTAACTCTTCGAGCAAAGTATTTTTCCTTATTTGATATATTATACTTTTGCAATGATGTTCCTTCTCTTCAACAAAAATGTGAACATATACAATTAAATGAAATGAAAGAGTTTTAAAATTAGCGACGAAAAATGAAGATATTCATCAAATTCAAATGGCAGCAACACTAGAATTGGTTCCTGTTTTAAAGGGTTAAAGTTTTAAGAAAATGAATAGCCATCCGTTACTTTTTTGAGTTTTGTGAGAAAATAAAAGGAAACAATAATGGTGCCAGCCACCACCAACATTTTATTCACCGGGGCGCCGATGATGTCATTAATGGAATGGAAACTGTTTTAGTTAAAAGTGGAGTTCGACAATGACCGGCATTACATTATCTCACCCGATGGAATTTAAAAATTAAATTTCAATCAGAACTGGTTTATTCAAAACCAACAAAAAAAGACTTCTACCACAGACAAAAAAAACTAGTCAGAAGGATGCATTTACAAATGTGACATCTTCAGATGGTATCAATCTGATGTTCTTATGGAAAAATTATAACTTTCATATCCAAAGACGAGTACGTATGCCTTTGTAAATTGAATAACCTACGAAACATACGGCTTTACTGTTGTTTACGTACGGTAATTAAAACGGAAATTATGATTTATGCATAATATTTTGTTGCGTGTATTAGCACTTTGAATATTTGCATTTAATTGTAATTTTAGGTGCCCATGAACAATTTTTGTGATGTTATTTTAGATTTTCGTGTTCTTTTTAATATTTTGATAGGTCACACTATATTAATCAAACAATATCAAACCGTATCCCGATTTCACACGATGTAAAACCTACAAAAAATGGATACCCCAATTTGTAATAAGGGGTTTACTCAAGCAGCTATAAAAGAATTCACCAGATAGTCTCCAAAGATATTTATGCTTTACGAAGTATATAACTTACGGTATTTTGATATGCCACCCATGTTTTTTTAAAGAAATTACCCAAGAACTCTTAAAATTATTTCCTACATAAGCCCACTGACATAATTATATGAACATGTTCGATTGCATAGTAACTTACGTGTATCCCGCATTTAGGGATTATACTCTGTAAGTAATATTTAGCTTTACTCTTCATATTTATTGTGGGTGGCGAAGTACTCCGTAACTATTCATGAGATAGTGATATAACAACGTTTCACGAGAAAACAGTCTTCCACGGGTTCTTTATTCTGTTTTTCGTAAACAAGGCAAGGAACAAGAAGGCACTAGCAGTACGGCATGTCCTCCGCCTCTTCCTCAGACCGTCCAAACTTGGAGTCTTTCATGGTGATCTATTTGCTCTGTTTAGTATTTTTTTGTTAATCGATTATTTTTAATTTGTATTGAACACTAGGAGTTAAAATTAGCGGTCATTTGAAACCCACTGCACCGAAGAAATGCGTCTTAACAAGTTTTGCTCATGCTTTTATAATATTTGAAAATAAAACTACCAATCAGTCGTGTTATTAATGTTTTACTGTAGTTACTATCGGCGATTGCGACATCGAAAATGCGACGGAGTAATTTATGGGATAGACGCTCAGCAGTTCTTCCGAAGTGAAATCTTCGGGTCATACCGACGGACCTGATTACGAGAGAAGGAACATGATTCCTGCAGGTGTTTCGTCCATTTCCGCGATTCCCGCTGGGAAAATGATGTACGATAGCTGTAAGATTGCTAATGCGAGTTTACGTCCAAGAATTAGAATTTTATACCCGATCTTCTTTTTACAGAGTAGTCTACTGGAAAATTGTACATTAATATTGTTAAGTGTGCCAAAATCGGGAATTCCTGATAAATGATTGAAAAAATTATCGAAACTGAATGTTCAAGAATACAAAAGTGTCATAACCTATAGATTGAGTTTCTTCTGAATTTTTTTTTCCTTGTTTTCTACTATAGTTACAGGTTCTTTTTAAGTTTACACGACAGGTCATTCATTTGAGACATTCCCGAATCACCAAATATCCTGCGGGATATCACAGCCGCATAAATTAGCGGATGTTCGAGACATGGATGGAAATCACCATCGTATTCGCGATTTAAGGTTGAGCAATGGTTTTTATGCCCCAAAAGATCGTGATATGCGGATATAGATGAGCACATTACCCCAGTGAGAAGTAACTTTCTTACAAGATCTAGAGGGATTTTGGAACATTCCACACTTCGATGCAGCTGAATTGGCCGAAAACGAACTCAATTCCACATGAACATGCGTCAATTAGATTAGTTGGTAAAAAAATTCAGAAGTTGAAATCAATGAGGTGTAATTTTATTATGAGTACACCATTACACCTACTTCCTAATGTACGTTTCCTAGATTTGTGATACAAAAACATTGTACATAACGCATACTAAATAAAATAAAATAATATTAAGTTATAATAGAACAAACAACAGAAAATCCGAATTTTAAAAATGGATAAGATTATATGATATTGTGTTGCGGCTGTTACCTGATATTTGGTCAAAATGGCTTTTTAAACATTCGAATGCCTTATTAATTTGAGCAACGAAAAGTAAGTTTTTTTTTTTTAAATTCAAAAAAATTATTTTTATGTTAGGTGGTCGCAAAATTATGTTTTTAAATATAGTGAAACAAATTCGCCGTTAATACGCCTTACCGTTGAAGAAAAGCGTTTGATTCTAATGGGGTATTTTTAAATAAGGAGTAAATGTTAATAGAGTTGAATTTTTGTAAATTAGTTAGAATTTGATATTTGTCATTTGTTCTCTTTTGAGAAAATAAATTTTCTCTATTTTATTTTCGTGGGAAAAGTTTCAATTCTAAATACATCATGTTGTAGATTTATACAGATGTGAAAGAAGGCAAGTTAATTGATATGAAAATGTAAAGCTAAGGGTTGCGCTCTGTGGAGGTTAGGGGTGTCGATGCCGGTAAGTTTTTAAATTATTTAAATAAAAGTATGGGTCACCTAGAAATCTGGCTTTGATAGAATTTCATAAAAGGATGCCTCGCGATTGAAAGTTAATCTTTTTATAAATATATGTACAAAGAATATTCCATACCAAGAATATTTTTCACTATTATAGGGAATGGGGAAGGATGAATAAACTAAAAGCGAGGTAAAATAAGTTATGTATTTTCGCCGACGACACACTTGTGTACTGTGTTGCGCGGGAAACTGAACGAAGTTAAAACTGCTGAGACAAAAAACATTATTCCGTTTCGGAAGACAATGGCCAAAACATCGACAACTATAATATTACAGTCGCTGTTTTTTTTCTATAACTTATAGAGATACCGGTATATCTGAATTCGTATTTAAATCGTAGAAGCGTTCGTATCTAATTTATCGTAAAAACCCGTAGCTATACGGGTATATAGAGATTTTGATTCAATTCGAGGCCGACAGTTACAGATTGAGTGAAGATTTCGACAAGCTGTATATATATTTAGTTTATTTAGTATATATATAGTATATATATAGTATAGCATAGTATAGTATAGTATATATATAGTATATATTTAGTATATATATTTAGTTTATTTAGAGAACGCCAATAAACTTACAAAACCGTCGCTTAAACTCAGCTAGGAATTGCGTATGTCAATTTTGTGTAGCGTATGTTTTGTATGATATCGGTCTGCTACAATATATCCTGACATACAGGATATTCACACATCCAGTGCTACGTGTAACAGGTATAATTTTGAGAATATGTTCTTTTAACTGTATATAGCAACGTGGTTTCGCTCTGCCAAGTGACATTTTGTTCGAAAGTGTGCTATTTTAGCCTTGTTTTGAAAAAGTGTTAACAAAATAACAAAGAAAGCGTATTGAAAACTAAAACGACTGAAGAGTTTTAACAAATTATAAAATGGGCATTAATGGTGTGGAAATAATTTTTAATTGAATTAAGATTATCAATAAGACGAAACGTTTTGAAACACCGATATTAAATAAACTATAAATGATCGCATTTTAATAATAAAAGAATGTTGTTGTTACTCCATTTCACATGGATTTTGTGGCAGTATAAGTTCTCTCCACAACTGTAGCTTTTCAAACGAGGTTTCATCCAGGATATATTTTTAGTGGTTATCAGGGTGCTGAGTTTAGTTAACAAGATGATATTGTTTGTTAAGAAAAGGAAATAACGCATGATAATATTAGCATAAATTGTTCTTAAATATAACAAGTAAAAAAAAAAATATTGAAAAAAGTTATGAAAATAATATGCGGAGTACCTTTTTGGGATTTGTTTTCTGTACAATGTTGTTCAGAAAACAATATTGCCATTTCCGTTCATGCCAGGTATCATTGTAAAGAATTTTTCATGGTGAATAACTTTCAAAATAGACTGCAAAGTTAATTCCGCGTTCTTAGCCATTTTGTTGGGATTGCATTCCAAAATTTATGTATTTAAAAGCACGTTTGGCGGCCATATTGACCGCCATCTTGAAACCATACGTCGGGTGCAATTTTTGACCATTCCATCAGCTTTGTTGAGCCCAAAAACCTATAAATATACACCAGAATTGCTATTGTGTGTGATTTGTGACCCTTGCAATGGTCGCGTTCGATTTATGGCCGCCATCTTGAATGCCGCACTTCCGGTTGATATTTCGACTTGGTAACAGCGATTTTCGAATTCAGCGGGGTCCAAATACCACAGAAAGCCCTGTTACCAAAATGGTATATGCAATGCTTCTTGAAGCTCGTTTTTCAGGAAAAAGGCCTGGTCTATGACAGATTCTAAGTATTTACTGATATAATGTGTTTAGCTCATACCTTTCAATTAGTTACTGAAGACGATATTCATGTGCAATGAACTGTGGTGATTTGTTAACCAAACACCGTATGAGAGGAAGACATTTCATAAATCAGAGCATTGTCCTTCTCTCCACGCGATACATCAGGAACTAAGACTGCGAAATTTAATATTGCAAGATGGACTTCCATAAGACATCACAGATCTGTGTGCTTTGATCACACTGCACTGTTCTAATCAACACACCCGAAATACCCGAATACAAGGATCGTCCAGACGCTGGGAAAACCACAGTTGGAAAGATTAATCGAACAGAATGATGCAGGTTTTCGCACTGTGTGATGCAGCGTCTACTCGCCTTTTAAATGAAAATCTAAACTGTTGTAGAGAAGTACGAGTAAATGGAGATTTACACCTCATATTTCTGATCTGTATCACTTTGTACAATAATCAGGTTATGGCGCCCTGTGTATATTCGTTTAAATTGTCATAATGTAACTCCGCAAGATTGGAGACGGAGAGTGTTATCGTTTCACTAATTGTTTAATTTTTTTATGCCACTTTTATACTCTTACAACTTTATACTATAAACTATCGTTGGAATATAATATTGAAAAATGTACGGGATATGCAGAGAATAAATCCCGTGACGGATGGTCGGTGCAGCGAAACTACGGTGACCAAATTTTATAGTTTGATTTAAGTGCTTTGTTTGCACAGTCATGATTAACGCTTGCAATAATATAATTCACTGTTGCCGCAGGATAATAATAAATAAATTATAACAGAAACGTAAAGCATCATTAGGTAGATTTTTTTTTTCTTCCTTTCTTTTCTTTCAGTTTACAAGGTATTTGATTTTTTTTTTTGTCCTGCGTCTTTTAATTATTGTTATGTGTTATATTTTGGATCTTTTCTTTAATGAATAATGTATTGGTGTATAATTGATTATTTTGTGATTGTATTATGCCTCCGCACAGTTGCCCAACTTGGAGCAATTTTCTTGTTAATATGAAAAAAAACAAAACATATTGCTTAATACTGAAATGATCGAGAGTGATCATGAAATGATATGAGAAAATATTATCACAAATATTTGAAGGAGCCAGTGTCACCTCGAATCAAAAGGTTATATTTGTGCGGTCCATATAGAATGTAGACATTTTAGAGTCATTGTTACCTCGAATCAAGAGGTTATATTTTTTCGGCAATGATAAACGGTCCATTGAGAATGTAACTGCTGAACATATTCGAATCGAACATGTGATTTAGGAGGAGAAAGATGCAAAGCTTTTACGTGAAAATAAGCATTACTACAATATTCTCTCCATTGTTCCCACTTTTAATAAATCCATATGCACTAGTGCTATGTGGAAGCTGCAGCCATGAAGGCAATAGGCAATGAGCTCCATATTCAACAATCATGTAACTGTTTAGTTACACCGGGTAACTAAAGTAGAGTAAGTGTCTAATTATGAGGTGCATGTCACCAGCCCCCCCCCCCACCTTTCCGAAATTAAAAAACAAGTACACCAATCGTTTGTACTTCGTTTGTACCGGTTTGTACCGTTAACATTTTCGTTTGTACCGAAAACCGAAACCGGATATCCGCATTTGAAATGTGGCTGGTGACATGCACCTCTAATTATGTCGTAAAGAACTAAAGACAAGAATAAGCAATTATTTATTTCATGAACCAGAGCTCTAAAATATGATTGTTACAGTAAATAAAATCTATATTCTTGTCAAGTACTCCCGACTAGTAACAACGGGAACAATTGCAGATTATACATATCTTCACTTGGACGTACAAATTAGCAGCAGACGAAGTGAAGATTTCTGATTGCTCTCTGCTGGATCATCAAAGCCTGGTTCAAGAAGCATCAGAGAAAATTCCTTCGCAAGATCTTACAATATTTCCAGTAGATGCTTTAACCCGATTGTGTGTACACATCTTCTATATAAACCTAAGTAATTGCCCAGTCATAATAAACGCACGTAGCTATGAGAATAGAAATTTCTCCATCCTTTTGCCTGCTTTTGCCTATCTCCTGGTACCCCACCTCCCCTTTTCTCAAGTAGGAGAGTCCTGCATATCTCTCCAGCACGCACTTTCCTCACTCATGCAATGCGCATGCGCTTACGGACTTTCTCGGTCGCTTTCTCAGTCTCGATCATCCAGCCACCACGCGTGACGGTAAATCTACGCAGTAGGGGGATTTTCTTATTCAGAATTGAAAAATGCGCATTTGAATGTTGGATCTCGATCGCAGTGGAGTGAAAAAGATATTTGTATTGAATGTTCTTTTCGGCATTTCCATTTTAGATGAGATCTCCGTGCTCATTTCTGTGATTTTCTTTCTGTGCATTTGAATGTTTGAGCTCTGTGATGTTGGGTCTCGATTGCAGTGGAGTGGAGTGGAGTATTATTTGGATTGGAAAAGTTCCACCACCAAATCTTAGAGTCCATCTGTTTCCACTACTGTACAGCGATTTGAGTTCCAACAAGGCAACAATCCAACAAAGAATTATGAAGTTGCGATTATACAGATCTCTGCACGTTGAATTAAAAGCTCTTTCATGGTATTGCAGCAATCAGGGAGTCTGAAGGGTCGGGGGCGAGTCACTATTCCTGTTTCAAAACGGGGGGGGGGGGTGTCAAGAAAAAAGCATAGAAAAAGGAGAAAATCGAGAGAGAAAAGGGAAAAGTGATTCAAAATGCACTAAATTTGTCTTTTAAATTAAAAATTTTTCTGACGAAAAACGGTAGGACCAATAGGGCCTACCGGGTACAAAATTTTGTGGGCGAGTGCTTGAAAATGCATAAATTTGACTTAAAGTTCAAAAAATTTTCTGGGGTTACGTCAGGTTTCCGAGTAGAGGGGAAAATTTACGATATTTTTTTAATAATTCCATCAGCGAAGTCCGAAACATCTTTTGCTATTACAAAAACGGAATAAAACTTATTGACAGTCCCAGAGCATGCCCGTTCCAAATTATTGAAGTTAAAATTGATAAAAACACCTTCGGCTTCAGGAGTTTTCGCCCCCTGAACGTTAAGAAAAAGAACTAAGGGTGGGGGAGAAAAAGAGAGATATGACATGTAAACAGGTCTTTTCAATCCGTGGTTTTAGAGGGGGCCCGGCAAAAATGACCCCTGCCCTCCCCCTCCCAAAAAAAAAACACCTATACCGTAGATGACCCTGTTAAACCGTGCAACGCACGGGCTTTATCGCTAGTATTTACATATATTGGAATACGGAGTAAACAGCTCTAATAGCTTTATCCACAGTTTTAAATCTCCAGATAAGGAAAACGCGTTGCACCAACTATATCTGACGATATTTAACCAACGGATTGCAGTCTGGAGATTTATCCGTAGATTTTTTGTAACCCAACTCTGTTTCGACGAAACCTTTTTAAAAATTACATGGCCACGTGCCGTCTAGTTAGTCGTGACGTAAAGTTGTTTTGTTACCATGGGGATCCAATGTGTTAATAAATTCTCGTGCAGATATTTTTTGAATTTTAAAAATAAGTTGGTTCCCTATTGCAAAAGTGAAACATTTTACGTCACGACCGTAATTTTTAAAATTCGAATTTCCATCGATATAATTAAAAAAACACGTAGTAATAACAATATAACGCGAAAATACTTCGTTTTGTTTATTCTCCTACGTTAAAACTATACACGGAATAGTTTAAAACTTTAAATATTAAATTGGTAACTTTTGACGGGATAAATACTTATCTGCCCGTTTTTGGACGGATAACTTTATCTGTCCGATAAGTGGATTTATACCTCGGTTTACGCCAATCTGTTGTTGGTG
>JAQFYH010000095.1:0-16911 GCA_034694405.1 Scolopendrellopsis subnuda
TGTTGTCCAATATCCGATTGCGAAGAGCCATTAGACTACAGTATGTATCGACCAATTTACTCGCCTATATCCGAACCTGAAAGACTATCACAGACTCCAGGATCCGAATTTGAAAATGTGTTGGATGATCAGAAGATGGACTATGACTTATTATCAAATGATTTGATTGTATCGAGTGATGAGGAAGGAGAAAAATAAGAATAAAATGTGTTTGTCTCACAATAAAGTCCGCATAAGTATTTCGTTTTTTTTTCGAGATGGCAGTTGACTTGGGCGCTCTGATAGATTTGGAGTATTTCCAATTAGGGGCAAGTAAATGTTATTTTAAAGAATTAGCTGTTTTATATTGCGATACAGGAAAGACCAGACACTACACGTTTAGTGTTGTTGGTCATTATTCAGAGTTAAGTTGTAAAGAAAAGCAGACTGTCAGGTACCTATACAACTTCGTTCATGGAATGCGCTATGCAAACACCAGGCATGACCTGCCCCAGGAGACTGTGTATTCTATTTTAAAAGAAGTTTATGAGTCATGTGGCCACAGGGCAATAGGATATAAGGGCGGCCATGTAGAGAGGGACATTCTCAAATCCTTGGGAATAGCATCTTTTGACTTGGAAATAATGGGGTGTCCAAAAGTGGAAAAACTGATGACTGCATTTGGAAGTGACCTATTCGTCAGTAAATGTAAGCTGCATAGACGTCTTCTAAACGGAAAATTTGCTCATTGCAGCGAAATTGAAGTTCGTTATTTTTTTCTATATTATCAGTTGTATAAGAAAAACAAATAAAAAAAAAATTGTTTTTTTTTTCTTTTATTTCGTTTTCATTTTACATATTTTTTATCTGTTACCACAGAATATTTTAAGAGAGAGGAGCCGGGAGAGGTGTTCTTGCTTCTACATTACCCACGAATATATTATAATAAGTGTCAAAAACCTCACTGAACTTCTCACTTAGGTCCAACAAGACGCTTTTAGAGTCAGGATCAGGTAGGTTATTTACTGCGTCCGAATTATGAGTAGTCAAGAAGGCGTTCTTTATAACGACAGCAAATTCGTCCGGCGAAATTAGGTGTTTCACATCGTCATAGAAATCCCACAGAGTACGTATGAAATGCTGGTAGTCATTTATTTCTTTAGTTTTCGCTTTCAGTAGGTTATCAACAAAGTAGAAGAGGGTCTTATTATCGACCTTATCAACAGACCCATCCACACTCAATCCGCGATATAGCGCTTGTGAATTGAAAGTTTTGTCGTCGTTTTCATTACTAGCCAGAGGAAAGTATTTGTATATTTGCTTTATCAAGAAATTTCGGTCATAAACCTCTTCCTTCACGTTCAAACCCTCTTTCACAAAGCTTTTAACTTCTTCGTTTATAACCAGTGGCTTTTTTTCATGTTTAGGTTTTTTCTCTGCCTTAGGTTTTTTTTCTTTCACATCCGTCTTTTGTTCCCGTTTACGTTTCAGGGTCTTTTCCTCCTTGGGGGGTTTGGGTGCTTCAGGAGGAGGAGGGGTGAGGTGTATGCATTTTGTTTTGGTATATTTTGTTGATATAGCTCCATTATCATCCACAAAGGTGGCCATGTTATAACCCTGATATACAGGGACCCAAGCGATAGCGTTTTGTTCAGGTTGCTTCATGAGAAACATTTTTTGATATGATTCCTTTTTTATAAAGAAAACCAGTTATATAGAGAGAGATACCCAAGATCATAAACACTTGTATTTGAATATTAAATAAAGCCGCAGACCACAATCCTAGTAACAGCAAATAAGGAACAGCAGAAGACGGATGTTTTTTTTCCTCAATTATTTGTATACCCAGAGAAATGGGTGAAGGAGTGATTGTTCTTTCTCCAGTACTGCTTACGGTTAATGCTGACATATATTCATTTGTGTACTCTATAGATTTTATTACAGCCTCTACAGACAAATGAGGTTCTATAGCCGATATCACATCGATTGGCAGCAGTTCAAACTTCCCTCCAACACTCTCCAGATATTGCCTGTGTGTCAAAACATGGATTTTTTCCAATTCCTCCTTACTGATAAACAAGGAGTATTTATACGGATCTATTTTGTCAATTATGAGCCCCACAATTGAAAATACGGTTAAAATAATTAAAGATGGATTTATAAAAGAAACTGCAGTGCTGAAAATCTCCGCCCCCACCAATGCACTCTTTACTAAAATCTGTGTAGCAATAGCTTTCAAACTCTGTTCCTCGACAGCGTAAACCAAATTTTCAGAAAGCGCGCTGACACTTGACGCTATACTGTGGCTGACCTGAGACAATACATAATGGCCCACTGTTACTCCAGTGTACGCAGCTATTTTTTCCAGCATGTTCTTATCATTTAGAAAGTCATAAGCTAATTTAAATATTCTATTATACATAAATAATGCCTCCATTGGTTTCTTAAACCCTTTTTCAGCCAGCTCCTGCCCTTTCATTTTAGCATAATTTGGTGCTTGCCTTGTTGTGCGAGGCTGGTATATTTCAGATTTATAACTGTCTGATTCATAAGAACTCTGATGTAAAAATAAGTTACGTAATGTTCTAGTTAGAGATACGCCAATTAAAAAATGTTCAGAGAAATACTGCGCTTTGGCCATGGTGCATTCCCCTGTACTCTCATCATACTGCATCCTATAATGGGAACAATAGGCATGGGAGTACGTACATTGCTGTTTATCCATGTTGAATTTTAATGGAGGCACAATAATGTATTCTTTACCCTTTGTCTGAGGTTCGTTACAAAAATGGCGAAGAAATTGATTTGTTTTATAACACCCACCCTTATCCTCATTCCAGTAGACATCATACGGGTTAAGCCGGCCATCGAATAAGTCAAAACAGGATTCCTGACAAGCCAAAAAACTTTCCCCAGCTCGCCATAACTTATAAATTGGTGAATTCTTACTACATATTGACTTAAAGGCATACTCCGAATAACAAGAAATATTGTCGCAGTCTGTTTTACTGAATTTGGCTTTTACAGCTTTTTTATTCTTTAGAGAAGGGGGAAGGAAAATGTCGTATTCTACATCTTCTATTTGAATGTTTTTAAAATACTTGTTGTGCCTCTTATATTGTATTAACAGGTCACGCTCATGCTGATACAGAGAATAAATAGCCGAATTCAATATGTCAATATGAGAATACATCCTTTTTTTTTTAAAAGATTACATAAGCATCCTCCTCCTCCTCCTCCTCCTCCTCCCCTTTCCAGTAAATAAAAAGATGGAAGAAACAACAACTACGGGGTATCTAAATTCCCCTATTGTCTTTAAATGCATGGAGAAGCCAACAAAAGAGAATGTTCTAACCGCTTTACATCAATTACATGCTCCTGTAGAGCCAGAACCTCCTGGTCGTCCAGAACCTTTTATTTATCCATCATCATCATCATCATCACAAGATGTACCATTACATTATAAGCCCAACCAAGTAATAGATAATCCATCAACCTATCCTATCAGTTCAGAGTTTCAAAAAACTTTGACAACCACAAAAGAAGAATTAATAGAGACATCTAAAAAATTAGCTTTAAAGAAATCAAGTGATTCCATAAGTATAATCAAAGCTTTCTTGAAAATGAACCCCAGCTTAATACCCCTGTTTTGTATAAAACATTTAGATGAGCTTGATAATTGGTCCGTGGAAAGTCTACAGGCGGTATTGTCTCGCGTGGACATGTACGAAAGATCTCTTAATCTTGAGGCCACACAGAAAGTAAACTTGGGGCAGATTCATATTATAACATGTTCCTGCTTAAAGTTTTTAAATGAACGATTAGACACTTGCTGTTTCAATCCTGTTTTGTCTCAGATCGACAAAGTTTATTCGAACCTTCAAGAGAGACAATACGGTGTTTCTATATTACGTGACTTTTTAATGAAAGAATTGGATAATCAGTCGTTACCTCCTGTCTCCCCAATTGGGGATTACATTCAAAGCATAATTCCCCTTTTTGCCTCTTCTTTTCTAGTTAGTATCTTAGATATGTTTAAACCTAAAAATGAAAGTAAGAAAAGAGAAAATGATGAGGATGACGAGGATGAAAGCCCCCCTCCCTCTAAACGCCTAAAAAATGTACAATGACACACAGCTATTGCACATGTATAAGCATTACGTACTAGCCTACTGTACAAACGGAATATTGACACCCACAAAACACAAAAACATTTTCAAAGGAGCTTACAAGTACTTTATAAAAGTCAGTAAAATAATTAATATAGATGTGACAAATGGAATTTCGGTTGAATTGACCATCCTTGGCTTACTGAAAAATAACCCGCATTTGAATGTTAATTTAGAATCCTGGTTGATGCTACACAATGCAAAATCACTACTGGTGTATACCCTAAAGTTTGAAGAAGCTGATTACTTGCCAGATTGGTTGATAACCAACACAGTAACATCCTTGCGCTTAGAATTGGTGAAACAACTATTAGAATTGAGTGTTTTCCTTCTGGAAAATTACAAAATATTTATGCGCTTTGAGTCTCTAAACGACATCTCTGTGCTAAATAACAAAATATTATTTAATACGGTTGAGAACTGGAGATTGCAGGACAATCCCTTCGACGAAAATAAGCGGATGTTTATGAAAGAGGCGCTATACTTGCCGTACGCACAATATTTTAATTTGGTTAGGAAAAGTAAAATCAAGAAAAAACAAAAGCAGCAGCAAAAAATAATGATACCAACACAGGAAAAAAAAGATAGCCATGAATCTAAGTTGATATGTTATAACGCAGGATATGAAGTGCTATCCGTATGTGTTTTTATTCTTTCCCAATCTTTCCCTCTTAGTCCAGAATCTAACCTTGTTCAGAATAAACAATTCAAAAGGATAAATACATGCGGCAGTAAGAATGCAACGTGCTTATTACCCTATGTCCAACTATTACCTTATCAACAATTTAATCATTTCCATGATTTTTTTTGCACGAAAAATATGGGCCATGATACCATACATACTTATAAAAAAATATTGTGTGAGCTATAATATATGCAGAATACTTCTATTGGTCAATATAGGTTACCTCCCAAACGAATTAACCTTGTAGGTACACACATATATATAGCTATATAAGACTGTGTGTTATAATAATTAAAATGTTTGTCTGCCCAATTTGCAAATCTGATTTGAAGTGCGAATATCACCTACGCACACACTGGCAGGAATATTTCAATATAAGAACCTGTTGCCATTGTTTTAAGACTTTCGACTCACCAGAAAAATTAAACCAGCACAAAAAAAATGTAAATGGCGGTACAAGCATCTACAAATGTCACGTCTGCTGGAAGGAATTCGACTCGTTTTCCATCTTGATCCATCATGAACAATCTCACGACTTTCCCTGCAAGAATTGTGATTCCGTCTTCCACACAGCACGAGGACTGAAAAAACACCTGAGAGAACACAAGACCCATTTTTGCGTGAGTTGCCAAACGTCAGTTTCTGACCCCGAGACCCACGAGAAAGAACACGAGGAAATGAAGTGTGCATTATGTGGCAAAACGCCGACGTTATACCAAGACTTTAGTGAGCATACATGTTTGCTGTTCTCCTGCGAAACCTGCAAGTCAGAATTTGAAACTAGAAGAGAGTGGAAAGCACACCGATGTAGTTTCAACTGTAAATATTGCGACCTGACTTTTGGTGACTCTGACATCTATACAGCGCACAAGAACGCCCATAGAAAAAACCTTCTTCCCGTCGTGTCTTTACAGAGACTAGATGACGCACAACTGCAACATAGCTCAAGATCCCAAGATGCCGGTGGTATGATGCTGTCTATTGACGAGATAAAGAAAGAACAACCGGACGTTGAAGAACTTATAATAGACGACAGTAATCCACAATGTGAAGAAATGGAAGTAGACGAGGCTCCTCCTAACCCACTAGCAAAAGAAAATAATACCATGGATCTGGCAAAGAATCCTGCTGACCGGTGGCACATACAACTTGGACCTAATTCCGACCAATTAGCAGATATAATTAAATCAACAATATTGAAACCAGTGAATGCCTTCAACTCCCAGCAACAAATTTCATTGTTCTCCGCAAGCCGTGAACAAGTGTCAATTGCATCTAAAACAGTAGGTAACATCAACCAAATTAGATTAATACCTACTCAACAAACATCTTTTCAAAATGTGGGACCAGCAAGCAGCAACCATCCAAGAGTGTACAGAATTGAATCATCACAACAGGTATCCTCCACATATCAACAACAGTACCTGCTTTTTCTAAAAAGAAGTCATCATGACCAACAAAAAGTGGCTACTCTAATACAAAAAACTCCAAGTAAGATTTCAGGAGAAAAGCCTCATTCTCTCTTCAAACAACCCAGACTTCAACAAATAAAAACGGTAACCCCTTTTGTTCCCATACAACCTTCCACACAACCCATGATGTTAACCCCCTTTTTTACCATACGACCTCTTCCTAAACAATCCAATTCCCATGATGTGGCTAACAGCTGTGAAACTTGTAAAAAAAAATACAAGTACCATGCAAGTGTAATTGCTTGTCAGCGACAACACAAAAGGTGCGTGATCTGTGGAAAAGAGTATAAAACAGTACCAGAAGCTGATTTGTGCCAAGAATTACACCAAATCCAAAAGCCATCACCGCTGACAAAAAAACAGGAGTATAAGTGTGCTTGGTGCGACGCTACATATCAACGTAGCATTTATTTCCTGTTGCATGAGAGAATCCACATAAATGAAATCTTACGCGATTTAAAAAAGAAATCATAAGAAGAGCTATTGCGGGGGGGAGGGGGTTTTCATATCCCCCAATTTAGGCCTTATACTGTCTGCCTTATATTTTATAAAGTTCAATTTTATAACGTCCTTCCTACTAAGCATTATGATAAATAGAACGCGGCGCGCGCGCTGCTGTAAAGAGAACATTGAACTTGGGAGAGAAAGTGGGAAGAGAGAGAGAGAGAGAAAAAAACCGTAATGCTTTATATAATATTGTATTATAACGCTGTGAATAAAAATGGTGATGGAAAGTTGTGTCTCTCTGTCGTTATTCTTAGAAATATTTGAGAGGGGTGTCTCTTTGATATTATTTTATCGTTATTCTTAGAAATATTTGAGAGGGGAAATATTGAGTCGTGGCTCTTTTTCATCTTAGGAATATTTGAGAGGAAGCGAAATTTTCATATTCGTTTTTCTTCTTTTTTTTTTTTTTTACAGGTAAGAAATTTTATTATTATTCCTCTACAGTAAGGTCTGTGCATTTTATTTTATCTAAAAACCTCTGGAAAGAACAGTACTTATCTACAATTTCTTGAGAAGCGATACAAGACTTCACTTCCTTGCGTGAATTAGGGAATTGCTTGTCTTTTCTTTCTCTTATTACATGTCCAACTTTATTACTAGATAGTAAGACGCATTCGTAAATACCTCCTATTTTTAATGGAACTTCTCCTTCCTGGTGATAAAATAAACTGCCTAGGCTATCCACCAAACCAGCTGGGGCATATTTCAAATCTACCGTGAAAACAGGTTTATACTTATAAATGTTATACTTGGCTAATAATATGTAACCATCAGTATGACAAGGCATGTTTTTCTCTTCTTGAAACTGCAGAATGGGATAAAACTCTTGTACCGAAATGCATGTTTCCTCTCTCCCTATAAACCTAGCTAATTTTTCCAAGTGCTGTATTTTATCAACATTGCTTAACTTAGAAGTATTCACATCTATGAACACGCACTTGTTGTTAGGTAACCACTCTACAGTGTACAGTATGTACTGTGAAAAGTCAGGGCAGGACCAACCTTGGAGAGAGATGGTTCTTGTTGTTGTCATAAATTCATTGTATAGGAACAGAGCCTTACCATTGCAAATAAACTGGGCAGAATATCTTATCCCGTCCTGTTTATAGGCCACGTATAGTATAGGCTCCTGCTGCAACAGGTTTATATTGTATACTCTGCTGTATTGTGTGGGGTAACTATACTTTTCTTTTGGAATAATATTAAAAAAAAAATCAATTTCCTTTTCAGTGCAATGAGCCGGTTCAATTTCATAATGAAATTTTTTGCCGATAGTGTCTGTAGAGATTCTTAAACTGTAAATACTAATCCCAGGAGAGTGATAGTATGTTTCCTTAGAAAATACTGGGTAGGAACTAGACCCACAGCAGAGTAGAGACAAGCCAATTCCATTCCGCAACTGCTTATTTGATAGCTCGTAATTATTTTGAAAGGAGAGCCAATCAATCTCATTACTTTCTAAACTCTGAAAATAAGGAAATATTTCGCCATTGTAACATTTGAATTTCCTTCTCATCAATTTTTTATATCGTACGGTACCAGTTGAAATGTTTATTCTATAGTTTTTGTAGAAAGAAAGAAATTCAGTCTTAATTGGCTCAGAGAGAATGGATGACTTCACAACAGAGGATAATCTCACTTCATTTTCAATCACCAGACTACCTAATTCTCCCCAGCAATGTTTCTTGTATGATAAGTTAACTATGCTTTTAGAATACCTTCTCTCTCGCAATGAAAGGGAATGTTTTCTTCTTTGTGCTACACAATCCTTATATGAAAGCTTAAAATTGATTTTACGAGGTAATGTGCTGTCAGAACATTTCTGGCTGCATAAAGGAAAGGCTACCGGCTTGCACCACATCTTCATTCTCAGTGACGTAACTCCAGATAAGCATTCCAATATAATATTTATTTGCGACAGTATCCTGTCCTGTGATTCATACCATATTCATCTTGCTAAATTTTTAGCTGCTAAACGTGCGTTCTTTGCAAGTCCAAACGTATTTACGCATTTTATAAGTTTAGTTAGCACTCACTTGGTCCCAAAAGTTTACCGAGAAGAGATTTTACATGCCATTCTCCCTTCAAAATACATCACGCTTAATCACTGCTGTGAGAAACCTAGTATAAACATAACGTACAGAGTAATGTAATGTTCAGTCATGGAAGGCAGTTACTTTAAAGACAAGCTTGCCAACTACGTGCAACGCACAAACAAAATATACAGTATACCTAACAGGATAACGCAAATTTGGCTCTATAAAGCTGTTTGTGATGTTCATATTCCTGAATTCTGTAAGAGGGTAGGTATAAATCCTGACTTGACTGAAAATCTGCTAGCATTGAACACCTCGTGCTTTTATCATGAACAAGCCTTGTTGACCAACAGTATTAAAGAAGCTCTAGTTGGTTGTCGTAAAATAAAGATTTTATACTTTGGCAAGATGTTATTGGACGAATTCTCTTCTCCGCAATGCATCAGCTTCGTTACTAATATTATTCAAAAGCAAGAAAAGGAAAGGAAAATTTGGGACACTCATAAGGAGTTTTTTTTACTATAAAAAAGAAATGCCCAACAGACGAGATATAGAGCCCGTGTTGAATCCGACCGTAGTGAAAGATTTTCTAACCTTAGGTACAGAATCTTATGTTAAATTGTTCCTTGCCGACTTAGAATCTTTCGTCCTAGCTAATTCGCCCCCTGCCCCCCCTCCAGGGTTAAAATTTCCACCGAAATTAAACGTGCAAAGTCTACTACAGCAACAACCTAAATAAAATGCTTTTGTACCATGCTGCTGATCATAGCCTATACACTTCAGAGGGAAGGCTAATCAAGGAGCTAAATCGGTTTAAAATTGAGAAATGGACACCTGATAGCAGCGTACCATTTGAAGTTTATGTTTTAAAACAACTGCAAGGGATCCCTGGTATTCCACAATTTGAATTTTACGACGATTTCCGCATAGTTATGTTAAAACCAATTCAATTATATACGCTGTCTGATTACATTCACGACGGCATAGATGAGAATTTAGCCTTGTACATCTTCCAAGAAATATGCTGCATTATACAGCATTGCTTAGAGAAGAAATTTATCTTTAATAGCTTGTCAGTAAACGACATTTTAGTGAGTCAAGGAAAACCATTGATTTATAATTTGAATAACATCAATAGATCTGCAGCAGCAGCAGCACTTTCTGATATTTCGGTGTTTTCACCAGAATATGTTTTAGGACAAGCCTGTGATGCTGACAACAGCCTAGTTTGGAGTCTGGGTGTCTTACTGTATCGTTTAACACATTTACGTCATCCATTTTACTCCTCGGATGCAATCAAAGAGTGCGACTACACCATGGATCAGGATTTATCTACAACCACAAAAGTCATAATACAAAATTGTCTCCAGAAAGACAGACCCGCGTTAGCCTACTTGCTTGAATGGGTGAGGGTTAATACATGACTTGATTCTATGAAGTAGATTTACGTTACTTTGCATAATGCACTGCACTTCAGAAAACGGTATGTTATAAGTTATAAACGATTGAAGAGTTTTTCTTGTCAACATAATAAAGCTAATTCCCATTGAAAGTAAAATAAGTAAATACAGCAAGTTCATGGTGCGTGGATCTTCACAAGAGCGCTTTTTAGGTTATTTTCTTTTAATAATTCTTGGATGTAAATCTTATGGAAAGTCAGCATGTTTTTCCTTAAAGCAAGCATCCAATCGTGATACTCTGTAAGGTAATTGCGATAAAGTTCTTTATGTCGTCTTACATCTATAACGTGTTCAGACCACTCATTTTCCAATCTCCACATATTAGTGTAAGTCGAAAGTAACAGGTCGTAAAAGCAGCTGTTTTGCAGACAAAGCTGTTCTCTACTGTAAATATTTAAATCGGATAATGCCCCCCTTGCTCTTTTCTTTTTTGGGAAGCATGCTCTCTTATATTGATTTAACTTCTGTTGTAATTTGGTTTTCAGCTTTTTAAAAAAAATACTATGCCATGATTCTAATTCAGAATAATATTGCTGAATATTTTCTAAGTTATGGGCTGTGAATTCGTAATACAGATAATATTGGGTAACCAGACCCAGAATATTATGTTCATCCATATCCTTTTCCCATATATAAATATGGCCTCAATTGAAAGGCGGTCAGTCCACGATGGATCATTACCGCACATTGATCAAACATAGTGAAAATATTGGCAAAAGGCTCTTAAATCTACACTATGACCAGAGTATAAACGTGTGTATTTCACCATTCAGTCTCACCATTGCATTAGGCATGCTTAAAGTTGGAGCAGATGGCCCAACATTGAATGTCTTAAAATCTGTCTTGGGGGATACGGAAGATGAATGCTATAAGACTCTGATAACCTTTATAAATGATAATGACATTGTGGAAACAGCAAGTAGGCTATATTTGCGTGATTCGTATTCACTCCTGTGCTCTTATGAAGATATCATTGAATCTATTTTTCAAGCTTCGATAATAGGATTCGAGGAACCAAGTGAAGCCGTCCAGCATGTGAATAAGTGGGTATCGGATGTTACTAGAGGGAAAATACAAGGTACTCTACAATATTTACCCCCCAACACGAGATTAATGATATTCAATGTCCTTTATTTCAATGGCCTGTGGGAGATACCTTTCCGACCTGCAGTCGATATGAAATTCTACCAAGAAGAATCTACATGCACTATACCCACTATGGAAATAACAGAGGAGTTTCTGTACTCGAACGATACAGCACTCGAATGTCAGATACTCAAGTTATGGTTTAAGGATGATTTTGATATGCTTTTCCTTCTTCCATATAAAAAAAACGGCCTAGCAAAGCTAATACAGGATCTACCTAACTATACAATCCAAGACAGGATAGATCTCATGGAATTTCGCGAGGTCCATGTTTATTTGCCAAAATTTTCCATAGAAAACGACCTAGACCTATCACCATCTCTTCAAAAAATGGGAATTTGTTTAGACGTATGTAATCTCTCCAAGATATCTACTCAATCCCAACTCCAAGTTTCATCAATCAGACAGAAAAACTACATCAGTCTTGATGAAAAAGGAGTACTTGCAGCAGCAGTGACTAGCTGCTGCTGCAAGTACTCCTTTTTCATCAAGACTGATGAAAAAGGAGTACTTGCAGCAGCAGTGACTAGCTGTATTTGTACCGACGGACCGAGTAGAACTCAACTATTCAATGCAGACCATCCTTTCCTATTTATTTTACGTCATGTTGCAAGTGGATTGATATTATTCATGGGAACCTTTAACGGACATTAGTAGCTAATTTGCAAAAAAAAAAAATCTCTAACACCTCTTCTAAAAGTTTCATAAAAATAATGTATTGTGCTGCCTTTACAGATTTATTAAAAAAAAAACATCCTCTTATTTATATTGGATTAGTGATTAATTTTACAGGCTACATACTAGGGTTATGGATCATGGTTAGCTAAAGGAAAGTGAATTATATCTACCATCGACAATCGCCTCAAGTTTTTGGGTCTTCCTTCCATCACGTCACCTATCTTCGGCATGGCCATTAAAAAAAGTAATAAATTGTTTCTCCATAAATCAGAATGATAGCTTAAATCCATTGCCCCTCCCCTCCCCATCTTTCTTTTCCCCTTAGGGAACAAACCTTGGATTTAAACTTTCATTCTGATACCTATATAGACTAACACTCTAAAATATGGACCACTGCTTATAATATAAATCATAGCAAGAGGCATTATAGTATTCAGCCACTGCTCAAGATATGGATCTTGATAGGACGCTGGTTATAATTTGCATATAAAAATTCATTTCCATAATGTATTTATTATCCAAAGACAAGTAAAATATTCTGTATACCATGGAAATTTATCTCTCCCTTCATCATCTTCAGCCTAGCCATAAAAATAAAATAATACATTGTTTCTCAACAAAATCAGAATGATAGCTTAAATCGACTCCCCCCCCCCTCTCCCCTATCATGTTCTTCCTTTTCCGTTAGGAAACAACCTTCGAATTAAGCTAACATATGAGGCCACATAATAAAAAAAAATCAAGAGATATCTGCATAAAGTATCAAGGCATTATTATTATTGTAACCACAGTTCATAATATTAATTATGTCTAGAGGTTGGGCATTGTTATTATACAGCCACAGCTTATAATATTAATTATAGCAAGAGGTGTAGTCTTATTATTATAAACCAGTCCCCAGAAGGCTGATTTGATGAAATAACGGTATCTTCACCATCTAGTATCTATAGCAACAGAAATACCCAATTACTTTTTTTTTTGCTTGAAATATTAATATAAAGCAGGAGTAGTTTCCGCCTTTTACCAGATTTAAAGCCAATTTCATACTTTAGATACTAGATAGAGATGAAGGAACCAAAAAAAATAATATAGGATTTTTTTTTCCTGCTACCAGAAAATGAAATCTTGAGCAAACATGATCTCCTGTAAAAAATGCAATTTCGTTTTCGTTAATCACAGACAATTTATATGTCATAAAGCACTGCCACATTCTTTTTTTTGCGATAAATGTGATTGCAGTTTTCTAACTTACAAGAGATTACTAATTCATCGATTGTACCAACATGAAGAAGCGCCTACAACTTTTATAAGTGACGTCCCAACACCTTTGGACTTAACATCTCATGCCACGGAGGCACAATCTTCTTCATCGCAACCAACATTAAATGAAAATCAAGCAGAAGTTTCTACCAGTGATCAAGAGCTACCTTTGTTTAGCTCAGCATCTCAGATATTGCAAGCATCACCAAATGAAAATCAAGCAGAAGTTTCTACCAGTCTTCAAGAGTTACATTTGGTTAGTACAGCAAAAACATTTATTTGCAATTATTGCGGTAGAGATTTTAATAACATCCAAGAATTACTTCAGCATATCGAACACTTCCATTTAATCAATATTTCTTATAAGTGTACTATATGCAATGCTACTTTCTCTCTCAGGAAAAATTTAGAAAGACATGTAACGTACGTGCATTCAAGCAAGCAACATTTTACTTGCTACATTTGCAATACAGTATTCGGGGCAAACAAGCATCTTCAACAGCATATTGAAGGCGTCCACTTAAACCAAAAGTCTTTCGTTTGCCAGACATGTGATTCCAAATTTTCTCGAAAGAGTAACCTTATCAGACATGAGAAAATTCATTCTCGAACTAAGCAATTTGTCTGTGATAAATGTGGCAAAATTTACATTGACCAAGAATCATTCAAATACCATCAGAATGAACATGCTGGTGTTAACCCTTACTGCTGTGACATTTGTGATAAAAAGTTTTACTATCGCTCAACCTTCATGCAGCATAAGAGCTCACATTTTTCAAAAAAATTGTACTGCTGTACACTATGTTCTAACAAGTACAACTGCACATTTTCTTTAAAATATCACGAGCTCCAGAAACACGGATTGTTTCCATATCAGTGCAAGTATTGTAACGCCAGGTTCCTTCTTAGAAAAAAATTGATTGCACATTCTTCAAATTGTGTTAAAGTTAACTGTGTTAGCACGACGACACGGGATCTTCAAACATTGGAACAGAATGTTAGCACGACAGATAAAGTATATCGCTGCTTATTCTGCCCAAGTGAATTCTACTCTGAGTTTTTTTTCATGGAACATTGTGACATAGTTCATAAAGAATCTAGATTTTATTCCTGCAACAAGTGCCATCTGTTATCTGATAGATGGTCTAGTATTAAGACACACAAATGTCCCTCTATACTTGCCCAGGGCTATAAATGTTCAGTGTGTAAAAAACCATTTCGGGTCAGTGAAGATCTAGAATACCATAAAATTAATCATTGCTCAAAAGTTACTTGTATGTCATGCAATAAGAAATTTTGTTCAAAATACGACCTCTCGGTACACGAAAGAAGGGTACATAAGAAAAATGTTCTAAATATTTGTGAATATTGCAACAAGAAGTGCAAATCCAGATCTAACTTGAAGAGCCACATAAAAGGCGTTCATATCAATCGAAGCAAAAACTTTACGTGCGAATTTTGTAAGGCGAATTTTAACCGATTGTCGACACTCTTGACTCACAAGAACTTCCATATTGGAACTCATAAAAAAAGGACCTATTAGCTAAGAAACGCGGCTTACAATTCTTAATTGGTCAGAGAAACAGCATTTGTTTCAATACCGAGAACTGTAAGCCGTGGTAACGAAGCCTTAAACACGAACCCCAAGAATATTATTTGAAAAATATTGTTGTTACTCTGTACAACCTAAGCAACTTATTTGGGTTTCTGCTTCTTTAAAATACCATATAGGCACTGACCCAGAGCTACTTTAACGAAGGCAAGGCACTGACTTGGGGTTCGATAGCCGTTGTCCCAATCATCATATTTTCAGAGTGTGTTATTCTTATAATTTTATTTTACAGCCTAACAAGCTGACCAAGATAGGGAACAGCTTTATAAAAATATTGGATTATTGCCTTGATCTTGGCCTTGCCTTCGTTAAAGTAGCATATAGGCCTTGGCCTTCTAAATCTGCCGTTTGTCTCGATCATCATATTTTCTGTTATTCTTATCATGTAATTTTATATAAACTAACAAGCTGGCCTAGGCTAGAAATCAGATTGTCCGAAACTGATTTATAAAAAAATGGAAATCGAGAAAACTATTGGGGGTTTTTTGCCTCGTTAAAAGATCTCTAGCCTAGGCCAGCGAGACATTGTTTAACTTTATGTCTAGACTGTATATTATATACAATCCAATCTATGTGGTCACTTAATAACTTTTATTTGTTTCATTTACTATTAGCACAGAATAGCCTAAGATAAATAATACGTTGATCCACCTTGAGAGAAAATATTGGGATTTTATTTTGTTGCTTTGTTATAAAATGGCATGTATTTTAAAACATTTTTACCAAATCAGACATTATAAAATAACATTCTGGTTTAATTTCCATCCATCATTATCCTTGACACCGTTTGGATGATGCAGCTGCATCAGGAATGTAAAAAAAACCTCCCCCCTACAAAAGAAATAATGGACTCAACTTACTTTTTAAAACTGTCTTTTTTCTTCGTTTTTCGTTGTTTATTTCTTCTGACAACACCTGTAATATGAAAAAAAACGATTATTAAGTATTAAACTCTAAGAATTACATTAATAAATAACAAATTTCAACTTATAATAACTTACTTTTAAAACTTTTTGGACGGAGCGCGCACCCAACCCTTTTCTTCTTTGCTGGTAGACAAGATGGCGCCGTTTTTCTCGATCACGTGGTTTTGGTTGAAATAAAAATAAAATAAGTATTTATATTATTATCATTATAAATCACGCAATAACATAAAATAAATAAATAAAATTGCATTGATATCACCTATAATTTTTATTTTATTTCTATTTGGACCTAAAGTAAAGAAATATCAATTTGAAAAATTTTATCTCGGGCCTCCTTTTCCTTTTTTCTATGAATGGTATTTGGTTACTTTTGTATCGTTTGTGTTTCATTAAAAATCTTATTATGTATTAAAATAAAGATCTAAAATTGATTTGGAGTTGTTTGTATTTTCATTTCATTTTTATTTAAATATAAAATAATTATTATCATATGAGAAAGTGATATCAAGCATCTCGTTTTCTCTTTTTTTTTAAGTCATAGGAACGGTACATTGTACATTTTAGTATGTATATACCTATTGTACCATTCCTGTTAGGATATTTCCATTGTGTTTACATAAATTCAAACATGATAGCGGCAAAAGCAATTTTCTTTACTTCTAGTATTCTCGGAGTGATACTATTCCAAATAAATACTCCGAAATCATCCGAAATAGCAATTTTAGGAAGAATTCGTGGCGTAAACGCATCAGGATTCGTCGGTCTGACGATTCATACTGGCACCTGTACATCTCCCGGCGGTCATTTCAATCCTCACCTCAGTCATCACGGTTCCATCGACACTCCCATCAGACATGCAGGAGACTTAGCCAATGTTTTTATCAATAAGGGCAAAACAGGTATGTGGTTTTTAATAATAATAATATCTTTTGTCTGAAAAAATAAAATGTAAAAAACGCCAATCGAATGGCTTATAGGCCC
>JAQFYH010000096.1:0-16839 GCA_034694405.1 Scolopendrellopsis subnuda
CCCAGTCAAAAATCCTTATATTATCGAAATAATGTTACAATTTTATGCAAAGGCTTTTCAAAATCATTAAAATTGGAATGATAATATTAAAAAAGGTATTTATAATGAATTTTAACATCGTTTTACCATGCAGTCTTACTTTAATATCACCAATCTAATGGTTAATCTGGGCCTGATTAATTAGTAATAACTTAAGTATTATTTCCTATCAACATAAATATACGAAAAGGAATACGGAGTAATTAGAGGTGATCGGTGCAAGAATCATGTAAGTCCACAAACCAAGGATTTTAATTATCTGCACAAACCCAGTTTGTGCAAATAAAAAAAAACTAATGTCTTACAATATGGATGTTTTTTGAAGAATGTAGTTAAGCTTATAGGTATGTATGGAATCTAACTGCATAATCTAATCCATGGTTTTTATTATTTTTCCAGCTTTAAAAAATAAATAAAGATGCTGGACTTACCTTGTTTTTGGACCAAACTCTTTTAAAATAACTTATTGCATAATTTATTTTGTTGTAACAAGACCTACATGTTTAAATAACCATATATTTCATATATTTATTTCAAATATATTATAAATTTATTCGAGTTTCCAAGCTGTGAATCAGAAATTTTAATGAGTTTGGTGCAAAAAACCATGCAAGTCCTGGGACTTGCACCAAACTGGTTTTTGCACCAAACTGGACCAAAACAGTGCTAGCTGAAGCACTGCTGTAAGATAAATAACTTGCATTGTTCTTGCTCCAAATCATGTAGTATATGGACATATACAATATGAAACTGCTATAAAGTGAAAGGCGGGAAAAGTGGACTTACATGGCTCTTATACCAAGGAGGTAAAGTTAGTGGCTCTTGCACTCATCACCTCCTGGCTGATTTTTATATACAGACGGAGTAATCAGTAAACGCAATCTTAATAAGTTCTTTATGAAGTTAGCCAACTACAACGAAAAATACATCTTACATTGGAAGCGCAATCAATATTTTACGCCATATTCTGACTGATGACTGATTACACGTGTGCACTGTGCACATATTTAATTGTTACTATTCCCGGAAGAGTGGCTTTTCCAATCTATAAAACCAACACAGTTCACAACATGCTCTCAACACAATTTTGCAAAGTTTACTTTAATTTATACACTCATTGTTTTCTGAAGACACAATGATATCGATTGAATATAGGGTCGTCCCTTTGTGTTCAGCATCTCAAGTACGAAAGCACGAGGGGTTCTTCCCTCTTCCACACAGAAACAACCTGTCATTACTTATTACCAGTTTTATGTTATTACCGTGCTTTTACCTTCGTTCGCACTGCTGTGTCTAGCAACACGGTTGAGATTAATTTAACTAGACGTCGTTGCAGGAAAATGTAATATCAGTGTATGATCTGTCTTTCCTTATTCTCGCAACAGGGTTCATTTATTATTATAACCAAGAAAATCTCGTTGTTTTTGATGGAAATGAACAGATTGATTTTTAAATCTCTTTTCTTTATACCAACCTACGTAGTAGGTGAACAGGGTTGTGCTAAAATTGGCGGTGTTTTACTATGCAACCTCGTATAATTAATAAAAAAAATTCAGTTTTGGAGCTGCGTGAGCAGATTGTCTAGAATCTATAATATTCTATATGCTAATGCTACGAAATAAACTAAATATTAAAGATATTATTTTATATGTGTAAATTATGTTCAGAAAAACAACATTTTATCAGCAAGTTATAATATCTTAAATACAAGTTATATTCTTGTGTAACAAGTCAGTATTGTACAAAACATATCTTATTGCGCAATGCAAAATGTTCATTATTAATATTACTAGTCGAAATTATCGCTCGCCAACAAACCTATCCGCTGTTTTCAGCAGCGTATCGGTTTTCCTCTGTTTGCTACAGTTGCAAGTCCACAAAGTTCGATAAAATACAGTCAAAAACGAACTAAATAGCTTTAAACCGATAAGAGAGGTGACGCTTCGTGATCCTTAGGATGGCAATTTCCTCTTCCTTCTGCTGGTGGAAATTGATACTCCCTTTTCTACCTGTTAGGAGAATTTTTACAAAAAGGAAGATTTTAAAAAGACGTAAACATGAAAATAAAATGCATAAACAAAGGTGACGTTATAGGTTTTCGTCGTTTTCAATTCGAACAATAAAACGGAGCAATATACGTAATGACATTGGTATATTTTTTCAAATCAAAAGAATGGGATTAGGTTGAACATTCGAAATAGGCCCTCAGGCGTCGTTATTGAAGCTATTTCACTTTATGCCTTGAATTTCAAAGGGGGAGAAGAAGAACAGCCGCAAGCAGACTTTAAAATAATTCCAAAACTTTTGATAGAAACCGGTTGGTTTTGTGGTTTTTATTATACGAGGACCTATTTTTATTGGATGCAAATCCGCTCGCGCAGGTCGGCCATAAAACACGCAGGTTTATGACCAATGAGGGGGTTCATATTATTACGAGAGAGAGAGAGAGAGAAGGAAGACGCACAATTGTTTAACCTCTTGGTCAATGTTTCCTTTACTCATTTAGACCGAAATGCCCATTTTCTATCTTTCTTTCATTATACAGGAGAAAAACTGACCAAATTTCATTAAATTCGACCCTTCGACCGCCCGTCTCTAAATGACTCGGTTGTTTAATCATCATTTTCTTTAACCAATCCATCACAACGCATTTTCCTATTATAGAACCTGTGGCGGAAATGGATCTAGGCGGCTTATTGCTATTAAATATATATACACGATCACCGATACTCCTGGACCTTATTATATCCCTCCCGACATTTATGGTGCTAATCATCAACGCTCTTATTCGTTTCTGGTCAACTGACCAGCGAGCGATAGGTTAATAACCATCTATTGTCTAAACGGGTCGAGGGCAACGGAGGGGGCTGGTTAATATTGAACAATATACTTTCTATTACTGCTGTATGATGAGCAAAATGTACCAGATCGATGAAATCGAAGAATCTCTCGATGTTTACATCGACAAACTAGAGGAATTTTAAAATATGTGTTTGTCACTTCAATTTGTAATTGGAATAGAAAAGAAAAGAGGGATAATAATTATGAATTGTTTAATTTATATAGGACATTGAAAAATTTACTGATAATAAATAAATATGAATGTTAAAAAATCTAAACGAAAATATTTACTGATATAACACTAACAAGTATTCTTTCTCTCAGAATAAAATAATAAATTCTCTATTCCAGTCTACATCAAAATTCTTTCCCCTTTTTCTAATATTAAATTCATTACAAGAAATGGAATGTGGTTGTGGTATGTTTTGTTGTCGTCTCTGTAATGGGTGATGTCACATAAAATAAAACCCAACTCACTCGACGCACAGAGAGAATTGGATTCAGTTTTTTCATAACTTATACAATACAATACAGTCTGCAGAGTATATATTTTCCTTTTCCTTTTACACATAAGCATATTATATTTCTCCAATCTAAGAAAAAAGTTTGATTATTTCCATTTAAACCGTATCTCTCTACATTTTCTACCATCAGCAATGCTGCACTCGCAAACACACAACTCAATTGGCTCGTCAACTGCTATCCATTGCAGTTATACGATAGTCCCTGTGTGAGACTTTCACTTTGTGCTCCATCATCTCAAGTATCTTTTCTCCTCCATCTACATCCAAACTCTTTTATTGTCCATTTGTCATTTTTCTTTGCTTTTCTGTCAGTGTCGTAATAAACGAAATCTTGAGAGAATTTTTTCCCATCCCTATTGTGGGTCCTGCGCTTAAGTCTAGACGAACCTTTATATCAAACAATATTATAGATCTTATTTTATGCGCCAGATCAGTTTTTTTTTCTGCCAAGTATATTGCGGTTTCTTTCCGTTTCAACAAAGAATTACAATAGTTTCGTTCTTGTATGCATGCTCGGCTGCGAAAATGTCTCATTTAGTAGTTGTTTGCACAAAAACACATGATGAATTCTCATTATCTGGATGGATGATGGAAGCCCGTAATAAAATCCATTATTGTGGCAGACGCGGTGCCATTCAAAAAAAAAAATTTCGTCCGCAAAAATGCAATTTCATTTCATATCGCGATACGAAAATATCATTTACAGACAGTTGTCGTTTCGAATTGCCAAAATTCTGTCTAAAAATCTAAATAATAGCCCTTTCAGAATTGCTGTAAAACCCCATCAAGATTAATGTATCGTAAAAGTGAATATTCACGAGGCCCTGTACATTCTAAAAAGGACGTGTATTAAGTAATGCAATAATACCGTACGGAATACATCTTTCAGCAAGTACGTCGTGATAATGATTTCAAAGGAGTATCAACATGCGTTTTGTTGTACTGTACAATGTACAACGTGAAAATATAGTACCCGTATTATACTCGTAGAACACTTTAAACTACTGCAGAGCTTTAGGCCCTATTTTAAGGAACTGAACAGAATTTGTGCAAAATTTCTTCTGGTTTAATTTTTGTATCCACTCGCTATATTTTGATATAGCAAAAATATTCTTTTACCGACTTTATTTTCATTACAACATAAACTCCAGCACTGAAGAAAAATACACAATTTTTTCCACAAAGGTCTTTTATCTGGGTTTTCTAAGACTTATTATGTGACAGAATTTTGTGAATATATTTATGTAACGACCTACATTCAATATTATAGCCTTTTATACTTAACGAGCAAAAGAATTTTTAGTCGCGAGTCTGGGTTCAGTAAACTAACGCTCCCAGTGTGTCACCTTCAGTTCTCGTTTCGTCCTTATTATATCAGATTTTGGCGGTTAGCTATTCTGCAGCAATTACTCAGTGAACAGACTATAAGATTTGTGTGACGCTGCTTAGTTCGTTGTGCACGCTCCACCGCTGAGAGCTTTCTGCTAAAAAAGATAACATTCCCCTCTCGCCCTATTTTTTTCAAACTGTATCCTATTCAAGTAAAACTTTGTGTATAGAAAACCGGGGAGAGGAAAGAAAAATGCCTTTTAAATAAAACTCGCCTGCAGAAATAAAACGTAAATAAGGTTCTGTCCATTGTACACCCTTCACGGCCTATAAAGCTTCGCGTCAGTTAAAGAATATTGCATTCGTATAGCCAAGAGTACTAGAGAATCTAATATACGCAATATCCTTCGCGAGAGTTCGCAAGTTTTATATTGTCAGTTACTTCGGCCTCCTTTTCCTTCGAATGCATAATGGAAGCCTTCACTATAATATTGTACGCCCCTGGATGCTTTCAAATAATTCCAAAAGACTGTATTTTTACAAATGCAGCTTAGTGATTAACTAGTAATTAAAAAGGATTAAATTCATTTCTTTACTTCTGAAAGAATGCTTTCATGTCACCTTTTCGGCGTTTAAATTGATGCAAATCTTTTAATGAGATTTACTTCTACGCATTGAAAATAAACGTTAATTTCAAGACAACGTGATTTCAGAAGAGGATTACATTTTTACGGGGGACTTGAATAAATAACCCGCAGGGTGCAGTATATTCAAATTTGAATACTTTAGTGTATGACGAAGGGATTGCACGCCGCTTTCTTCATGTGCCGTCTGTATAAGCCTACTATAGCTGCATTGCAGGTACTAGCACTATGCGTTTAAATGCACGCTCCCTTCTGCCCTTGAAAGATTTCAGATTAAAGCGAAATAATGCATGCAAAGCAGAGGCAGACATAGGAAAGCTCTTACGAGAATCTCTTTTCCCCCAACTCTCTCAAGATTCTAAACGCGAAACAACGAAATGAGGTTTACGTATGTTGTTATGTTGTCGATATCTAAACCTATGCCGGTGCCCATTTTCTTTCCAACTACTGGTGTAATCTAATTTGGCTCACCTCGACTTGGGAATATTCCCTACTTACTTTGATTGCCGCCAGGATTGGAGATAACCCTTTTCCTTTTTATTAAAGTCGATACATGTTTTCCTGTTCGTGGACTGCAGATTCGGATTATATTAACTCTATAGGAACCGTATCTGATCGTTCGTTACATCATACTGTGTTTAAAAGCAACTTTATTTATTTTATATTTTACTAGTTTATTATTGAAACACTTTTATTAATTAAGAATTAGCAAATTTAGCAAAAACTGTTTCTTCCTGTAAAGTTTTGCATATCGATGACGTTAATGGACATATCTCACATCATTTCTCAATAAGGTGTAATTTGTCTGCAATAAGCTCGATTGAGTCAAATTATACTTGATGGATTCTTTATGGGATCACCCACTCAAAAACCCTCGGTCGAGTTTTGCTCTAAAACCTACTTGGACATGTTAGACATGCACATTAGATGCAATAATACGCATTCTTTCCCTCCGAATATCCTAATGCTATGCTACCGCGGTCCAAGGTTCGAATCGGTCACGTTTCGCCGTTTTGTCGATATCTCGAGCATCCATCGGTCGATTTAGCTGACATTTGGTTTGTGGGCTCTTTGCATAAGTATCTAGACATTTTTATTTTTATTTTTCAGAAATTCAAATTTTTTAAAAAAAATGTTGAAAACCTGATTTCTCTGACACTTCACTGCCTATTATGAGGTTTAAAAATTTTTTGAAAATTTTCGAATTTCGGATAAATAAAAAAAAACCGTCTAGATACTGATGTAAGGAGCCCACAAACAAAATTTCAGCTAAATCGACCGACGGATGCCCGATATATCGACAAAACGGCGAAGCGTGACCGATTCGAACCTTGGACCGCGGTAGCCTGGCATTAGGATATTAGGAGGGAAAGAATGTGTATTATTGCATCTAATATGCATGTCTAACATGTCCAAATAGGTTTTAGAACAAAACTCGACCGAGTGGTTTTTGAGAGAGGATGATATGATCCCATAAAGAATTTCTCACTTTTATATTTTAATTTTGAGTTTGTTTTATAAGAACCTCCCCGTTCCTGAAGCATACTGGATCTGGAATTGATAAGGCTTTGCCAGATAGACAGATTTTAATAATTCAAGTTTACCTTTGATTGTAACCTTATCAAACTTGGTATTTCTTTAGAGAATTGAAACCAAACCCTGCTGTTCTACAGCTGGTAGACTGCTGCTGACACTGCTCGAATTTTCCCCTTTCCTTGCATGCTTATTATTTGTTACATAAGACTGCGTATTGATAAAAGCTACATGAATACAGCGAATACAGATCAACAGGAGTAAAGGAAAGCCGCCATATAATGCAATGCAATGGTGTCCTCTACACGATTCCTAATCTTCATGATACTCTACTCGGAATAAAAGATAGCTTTCCATTCAAAGTTGTAGACGCTCCATAATACAAGCAATTTATGCAAACAAGAACTTTCCTAATGGAACCGGGGCACGAAGTACCCTATATCTACTTACGTTGTTAGTACTGCTGATCATTACACGTGTTAGTATTACCATGGGTAGATTAGTATGGATACTTGAGTCCATTCCATGGTGCCCTAGTAGTTATAAAACCTACGACAGATGGCGAATAACTCAAATCCAAATGAAAAAAGAGTATGTATCGGTCTGCACACCACACGCGTGCGCGGGCACGCGTGGTGAGAGAAAAAGTAACTATTAGCAGACGAAAATCTTTATTATATTGCGGGAATCGGGGGAACTGTATCCATTGTCATCTATCCATGGTATTACGTATTTACCCTTTACACTGGTCGACAAAAAAACCACTCCAACCGAGGAAAAAGTCTGTTAACCAGTAAATGTGAGTGTAATAACATGCAAGTAATTTTTATAATATCGTATAGCCTGCAATACCAATGTGTAACGGAACTGGACACCACAAGAAGAATGGCGATAAACATTTGTCAGAAATATTTTTATTGTATTCGGAGACTTTTAACAGTAACATTTTTTTTCTTCCTCTTTATAATATTATATTATCCGGGATAGATAAACGTCTAAGGCTATAAGCAAAGAATAAACTTATTATGCTTATTCATGTTTAGGGGCCCTATGAGATTTCATGCAGAGCACCGAAACATTGATAATTGTTTTTGCTTATATAGATATTGACGCGAATAGGTGCACATTCAGTCATTCACTTACTATTCAGATTATTTCGTAAATATTATATTTTTTTAAAAATTGGAAGCCGATTTCTATAGTAGTTTTTGTTTAACCCTATGTGGCCATATATTAATTATCACTGTTACGTGAGAGACAGCAATTACAGAATGAACGCAGGAAATTAAAACGATTAACGCAAACTGGAATTATAAGGGAAGTTTGTCAGTAAACAGAGCAATAAACATCAGGCCGCATCTTAATTTACAGCGCCGTAAAAAACATCGGTGTAGAAAACGGCTATAGTGAACTGACCAATAAAATTTCACCACGTCAACCCGAAACTTAATCCGAGTCCACGACTGAAGAACAAACCTTGTTTTCCTAACTATTCATGGGGACCAAGATGAGCCGTGTTCTGAATCTGTAATCAAGCCTTCTTTATTATCACAGCCAGCGCTGCTAGAAAGATGTTACTCGCGGATAGAAACTTCCTTCCGCCATTATCCTTAGTCTTATAACACGTAAACCACATGTTCCTCCCTGTGGGACACTTTCTTTCCCTAGAGACATTTACAACCCTGAACGGGCTTTGAATTCTCAAACAGAGTCCATTTCCTCTCAATATCATCACCACCGACAAAAAAACCTTTGCAAGAGCTAACGACAAAGTTCAGATTGTAAATCTGTAGGTTATAAAGAAATCATAGTTTTATTGTTATTAGGGAACTGACGTTCTTCATGCAAATTGCGTGCGAAATCACTTAGGACACGACTTGCAACGTTAGCAAAACTTTTACGTTTGTTTTAGCAAAAAGTATATTTTTTATTGCGTTTCGGATAGCATTTTGTAATATTTTTAACTGGAGCAAGAATAAAAGAATAGAAATAAATCGTATTAAAATGCAACCTAGACCTCATAGAGGTGTGAAGGTATTCGAGGCAAAAAAAGCTGAAGCATACTGAAACAGAAAAAAATAAACAAAGAAGCTTTCTGTTGGACAATAATAAAAAGGCATTATCCAATCCGCCATTCAAGTACTTGTCAGTCGCTGAGTTCTTTATTTACTACTAATTAATACCTAGGTCTACAAGAAAACCAACTTAGGATAATTAGATTTTACTTTTTTCCTAATTGACGGTGTCTTTATCGTCATCGTTACCAGATAATTTTTTTATACAGCGTAAAATGAGACATTACATTAAACCTAATTTTATTCGTCAAAATAATCATAAAATAATGTTTTATGTGGTTTATAAACAAAACAAATAAAAAGACCTGAATTCCACCCACGACACCAACAAAATAATATAAAGTTTATAGCTTTGTGTTGATAAACTTAGCAGGAGCTTTAGTTTATGTGCAAGGTTTCGTATCTTCATCGGATTATCTACCCACTGTTTATTAAAGTTAAGTAATACTCCGGAGTAACTATTATTATTCCTCAAAAACTGATTTTTAAATTTTTTGCATGTTTCCGCATATAAAATAAGCTTGTCAGTCGACTGTGTTTACGCGTTAACTGTGATTTCCACATTCTTGAGTAAAACACTATTTACACCTTCGCACTAACTGTCAAATTTCCTACAAAGTATGAACTACGTCCGGGTATGAAGCAGTGTGTATCATGATATTAACTTGTTAACTGCTGCAACTATCCATACGGAAAGGAATTCGAAAACTCTTCATAGTGCTGCCTAGGAATATTTTACACATTTTAGAATGGATTTTTAATGTCCAATTAAGAGCGAAATCACTTAGGAAGGAATTTAAACGAAACCGCACGTTTTATGCGCCACGGCGAATCCCCTCCATCAAACTATCTTTTTTTCATCGCTCCCAAAATGACTAATCCTTCGTCGGTAGCTTAAAATTTTGTAAAACCCGCGAACGTAACTCCTCGTGAATAATAATCACCGAACTTACATTAAATGATTTCCATTTACAACGTGAATACGAACTAGCTGTGTTTGTTGGAATTCGGAAGCCAGCAACCAGTCACCACCATCCGGGGCCGCAATAATATTGTGTCATCGCCTCGGCGCAGATATTGATTATATTCTCAAATATAATCTATGGATGCATCTAGCAGAAGATGTTCATTACGGGGTTAAAGGATAACGATTGGGGGGAAGCGCGCGTTATATATTCACTGACACGTGCGGGATTCTTAATATTAAACCTTCCCCTCCTGCGGCGACTTCGTCGAAACGAAAACCGAGGGGGTTGTAGATTCAAAGTCACGGCTTCAGATTGTAACAGCACTAATAACCAAATACATCAGTTTCCTCTGCTCAGTGTTACCAAGTTTTGCTTCGCTGTTACGAAACGTGTTGCAAAGCTAAAACAAAACGACAATAAAACCGTCGAAAATTAAAACAGAAAGGTTTAAAAGAGTAACTTTTAGGAAAGTTTGGTTAGTTGCTGCAATGGAACTGCGAGAAAAGGATTTTTTTACAGTGAAAATACTGATTTTTGTTTTATTCGAACTAAACAATACGGTGTACAAAATAAGCAAAACCGTGTTACAAACTTAGGAAAAAAACTTAGGAAAATAAAACAACATTTCCGGTCTCTTAGCCAGAAAACAACTGTGGGGAACCTATATTCAGTCCCTAAGAAAAAAACAAACTCATCGTGGCTCACTGCATCAGTATTGTTAAATTTGTCATCGTAACCTGCAATGGTCACAGAAAGACATTATTTCACAAGAATTCGAAGATATTGCATTTTTATAACCAACCGTATATTATTATTATCGATTATCTGCCAGCATACACCGTACATTAAAGTATCAGTGCCGTATTGTTAGAGTTATTAAGATCATAGGTTGCACATGTGGTATGCCACGGTATATATACAACGATAATACAACTGTATTTCAGTTCTTCTAAACAAAGGATTGCAGAAAGGCTTGGGATATAAGACTTCGTGCTGAGAATAAGTTCGTTTCTTATATAATACGTTGGCGTGTAGTTTCTTTCGATTTTCTATATTGTTATTCCCTACGGCTATCTCTCTCTTCACTCTTTGATCCCTAACAAAGAACTAACGAGGGTCTTCTCTCGTCATATCCGGTCTATCTCTAAATCTCTTCACAACACCACCGATCCGCCAGTGGTCAGACCCACCATCCTAGGGATTTTAGGCGAAGATACTTGAAATAAAAGACTCGGCTGGTTTTATAAGGGTGATTATTTCTGGGAACCAACGGCTATAGTGCTCGAAGACCTATATCTTCATAGAGAATTCTATCTAGCCGAGGTCTAGCTAATCAACGGGGATATCCGATCTCTGGTAATTGCTCGGTTTGTCATGATATATCCGAGACAAAGAATTATGGCTTGATAGGGATAGATGAGCTTCCTGGTTCCAGCTGGAGTGCCTGCAGTTATATACACAGCATTATATTCTATACAGGAAAAGTTTAAAGTGGGTGTACAGTTTTAAAATGTGTGCTATTATTTTTTCAATCGAAGAGAAAGATTTTTTTATAAGTTTAACGTGATATCACGTAAAATTAAGAAGGCAGTAATGAACAACATTTAAGTTGAGATTGTTTGGTAATAGTTGTATTTCATCACTAACCTTACACACTATGAGAGAATAAGTTAAAAAACCTAGGGAAATGTGCTTCTAATATTAAGTGATAATTTTCAACATTAAAATAATTATACGTTTGAACAAAAATTTAAAATACCCTGGTTTTGGAATTGGATAATCGCATTTTTGCCTAATCTGACAGATGAATTTAAAACAGACTTCGAAAGTACGCAAATCAATATTAACATTAATGTATACTGTATTTTAATTATTTCACTTGCTTCTAACCATGTGACTAATTTTGCGAATTTTCTTTCATTTTCAGGAGTGTGCTCAGTAAAAATTAACAACCTCGAGGTGCCAGAAGTGATCAAAAACGGAACGGAACCTCAGGTCATCTTAGACTGTGATTACAGTTACTTGCCTGATGAGACTGTAGGTCTGGTAGTGAAATGGTACCTAAATAGTGATCCCGAACCAGTGTATCAATGGATAACCGGACAGGACCCTCAGGCACTAGGTATACTAAGAGATAGATTAAATCTTCACTTCAAGGCATCGATGGATCCGAACACTATGTACAGAGCGTTAAATATTCTGCATCCAACCACCGAGCTGTCGGGCGAATATATGTGTAAAGTAGCTAGTTTTGACACAGAGGATTCAGTAACTAAGAAAATGACGATTTACGGTAAGTTCTTTTTTTAAATTTTTTAACTCTTTGATAGGAAAAACTGTGTTTATAGGATTCCGCAATAAGGGCTTCCGTACAGAATTAATCTGTTCACGTAGTTCCTTGCGTGTTTCATCTGCTCTAGTTTGAGACTATCGCCAGCGCCCCATTAGAACATAATGCAGAATGTGAAAGGCAACAGCAACATCCAGAAAATAGCAATAACTTTAAAGTTTCGATTTTTAATATCATAATAATGGTGAATTAGATGATCTTTTACCTATACTCAAGCGAAGCGCATTAATTTAATTCATAATTTAAAATAATATCATTATTTTATTTTAAAACTTCCCCCTTTTTTACCCACGGGTCGGCATCGCTGCAGCGTATTACTGTATTGCGGGAAAGAAAATATATAGGCAATCAGTCGACTGAAATAACACATTCATATTCCACACTCTCTCTTTTTCCAAAAAACTGATATTAATTTTTTTTTAGTTCAACAAAAAACTCCGTGCTTCGAACGCGAGATACTATTTCTTCCAGCCCGACTAATTATATGCGTCATATCTATAAATTCCTTCATATTGCGAATTTTTCAGCGCCCGGTTGTTTATATACGTCGATTTTTATAATCGCATTCGTACACGCATAAAGCTCGGCGGAGAAAATAATAGGAAAAGAGGATAATGGATTTTCATTGCTGAAAGCAAAACTCCCTTTTCGCATATGTTTATCGTTTAAACAACCTTGAATGAGGCGTAACGGGAATTCATTTGTCCTGATATATTTCAAACCAACATTTACTGCTTCTCTGCAGAGATGCAACACGGGGAAAAGAGGCTTAAAAATAAAACAAAAAGAAAGATAAAACATTAAGAGAGTAATGGGTATAATACAGAGTACGCGTAATGCGTCCCTTGTACGTGCAAACCCTCTCATAATAATAAAATTCACCTTCCAAATGTGTATATGAGGAAGAGCCAGTCGTCTGGTACTTGCACTGAAGTAAATACTTATCGTATATCAAACAGCATCCTTTTTTGCTGCTGCGGAGGAACGCGTACAGCGTATTAGATTATCTTCCACCGGGTAATTCCACCACAGACGTCTGGACAGCATAATGTTCGCCAGTGGCTCATAATCTCTATAGATAAATGAAAAAAATATATTTAAAATGCTGCCATGGAGATGACTAAATTGCACTAACACAAAGTGGCGCCCATAACAGGTTTAAATGAAAGTATGATATGATATGGTTCTTCTTTCTGACCCAGCAACCAGTTTGAAGTTACCCTACATAACAAGGGGGACCGATTCTACCCAGGCCGGCGACTTTAGGCACTTGCCTCAGTGCTCAAATGTGCGTGAAGAAAGGGGGCTCAAGTCTAAAGGCGCATACACACGAGAAGTTTTTCGTCACATTTTCGTAACATATTTTGTGTCGCACTTTCACGAAAAAAAGCTGACGATCAAAAAATACTGCGACCCACGGGTATTGCTGTACTCTAATTAATCAAAATCGAAAATTGTGACACAAAAGTTCGACAATGTTCAAAAAGTGTGGACACAAAAGTGTTACAAAAATGTCTAGAAAATTTTCTCGTGTGTACGCGGCTTAAAAGTTGTAGAGAAAAATGCTCAACCGCCAGCTGCCTGGGGGAATTCAGGAGTGCTAAAGTTTTCTGTGCCTCATGGCGCAGAAACCCGGCACTGGTTCTACCTAGCGGATTCTTTCCCTGCTCTGTTTACGAAGCCACGTGGTGCCACCCTCAATCAGTTTGCTATGAGACAAAACGACAACGCAACGGGGTAAAAATTCTTGAGTTGGAAAAAAAAGGGAGGAAAAAACTGACAAACCGAATGTAACTTGTTGACGTTTCTATCCAAGCGTATCCCAGGCTCCCCTCATCATCAAGGGGGGAGAATGAGACTTTTGTGGATCTGTAGTAAAAAAATTAGATTATGTGTATTTTCATGATTAGCACCCAGGCTGGGTGCTCTTCTAAATTCGTGAACAGTAAGCTCCCCGATTTGCACACAATTTATAAATTAATTATTTTCTCTCCTTGATTTACACTTTTGCTAAATACTGGTAGATGCAAATAATTATTGTTGTGTATCTTTCATTTCATTTTAATTAATAAATTTAAAAAGAAAACTATTATTGTACTCGCAATGCCAAGACGGCAAGTTACTTGGGTGTGGCTGAATTATGATAAATGCTTTCCCCTTTTTTTTTATATAAAATCACGTAACATTTTTTCTGTCCCTCGAGATTTAAGACACAACCAGACCGTAACAAATACATTCTTGGAAAAAAAAGCTGCTGATGGAATTATTTTACCCAAATGAGAAGCAGCAGCATTCGTTTCAACAATATAATGAAATTTTCAGAACTCGCTACATGCTGTATAATATACGGAGGAGCATCGGTTACAATAAAGCTATAATAATAAATTGCGCTTTGAGCACTTTTCTTTCCCATTTATCAGAAGCGAGAACGGAATGGAGTGTATATTATTACACGTCCCGATTTCAACCAAGAAAATCATTTTAAAACGAGTTAACAAATTAAAGACAAAATTTAATCTGCCCAATCATAGGTGTGATAATGTGTACAGTACGCGTTATAAAACATTGTAATTCGTTTATATAATGAACCAAGAGAATGATTAGAAAAACAGTTAACAGCCGCACAACTCGACATCTCTCTAAAGAGCGTTGGCCCACACATTTTCTCCTACTGTTAGATAGAGCCTGATTGTGAACACACTGCTTACCCAATCAAATAAATAGATAGGACACGAATGGATTGAGTGGCATACTTTTAATTCAGACTACTCGTTACTTTGTTATTCAAAAGCAGTGGAAAGCAAACCTGATACAAGTACATTTCGCACGCACTGTATTATTTAAAGCGCATATTTTAAACAATAAATATTTACATTAGAGAGATTGGTTTGTGACATAGTTGTCTGCTTTTACTCAGTCACGAGTATGTAGTACTGTAAATCCCGTAATATACTCGTAAATGTTAAACAGAATCTTTCAGGCCGAGCCATCGCATTCTGTATAAATACAGAAGTACTGTATGATATATAAGATAAATTGACAAGATGTGACAGGATACATTATCTCCGTTTTGAAATATTAAATAAAATATTCATAAAGAAAAATCTGATAATTTCCACGAAGAATTTAAATTAAGCAATACGTCTGACTGCAAAACAGGTCGTTTATTATAATGCATTAAACAATACTGACGTAACATGTTTAATTTATATGGTGATGTATCTTATTATATACAGCAGCAGCAGAAAGCAATTATCAGCCATCTCTTTTATAAAATTAATTCTTTTATCAATGGTATCGGCGGGGATACGTTTACACATCCATGTCAAAAAACGGGATCAGCGCTGAAGGGCTGTTTAACATGACCGTATAATATTTTAATTGTAGATGAGACAAGAGATATCGCGGCTGATTGAACGTAGTATAACGAATAACGATCATTTAGTAAAGCTACAATTTTATAACTTACAAAGGAAAACGAATGCTGAGAGGAAATATACGACCTTACCCTCTCCGCTATTAAGGTATTTATTATTAGATCCGCTTTATTAGAAATATAAATTTGTTTATTCGACATTTCCTATTATACCCTGGGCTGAACAGACACACAACCCTCATATTATATGAGTTTAATAATAAACCAGCATTAATCACAGTTTATCGCGATGTTTCATTGCTGCGTGATTCTTTGCTGACAGTGGAGATATCGTTTTGAGCGTAAATATTGGAATTAAAGTATAAAGAAGCAATATTAACTTATGTACCAAGTTTAATCATAATTTACTGCTGGCTAAAGAAGAGTAAATATATTAAAGACGTAAATACGTCACAGGAGTAATAAAATGTCTATTATTGTTTACTATAGTGACAGTTGTACCAAAAGGGGAAAGTTCCTAGACAATCAAACTATAAGTTGATGAAGGTTGAAGAAAAACAACGATAGTCAAGAGCATGAAGTAGAATATAATCTTCGTTTATAAAATATTTATTTCATTCTTGAATTATTTTAGAACATATAAAATTCCGCCATTTTTAGTTAAAGGTTTGATACGGAAACCCACTTTCCCAACAAATTCCTACGGTTGAATTATGATTTGTCTTTAACTTACGAAGTACTTACTCGTTAGACTATTATCCATACATACTTATATATAATAATACAAAATTACTGAATATGTGCCGATTATACCGGTACTTTGTATTGACGATCGATTTTAGCTCTCACAATATTCAGAGAAGATGCAGTTGCTGGTATTTTAAACCTGTCATTTTTGCACTCACTTACATCGATTGGCCAATACAAAGTACTTTTATATTATTATTTTATTGCAATGTAATTGTTTCCCCATTAATTTTTTATTTTTGGTTAGTCGTGATTTTGTTTGTAAGAAAGGCGTTGTAATCTTTTTAGACATGTATATTTCAGTAATCTATACGTTATACGTACAATAGCCATGAGTGTGGAGTTGTGTAGCTCAAATGGTAAAGTGCACCATCATTTGGGCTCGTTTAACGCGGATTAAAACCCGGCCAACT
>JAQFYH010000097.1:0-16816 GCA_034694405.1 Scolopendrellopsis subnuda
TGCAGGAAATTTCCAGGGATCCGCGTTTCTGGAAAAAGATTGAAGTCGATTTCTCCGAGAACGAGACATCTCAGTTTGTGACCGTGTGACTAGGACATTTATTGCGCTGGATACCATGATAAAATTTGATTAGCATAACGGACGTTATGATTTCGTTACACGAAAAATGAAGGAAAATTGCAATAAGTTTTCTTATTTTATATTTTCTTCTTGAGGGGGAGGCTCTGCTTTATACCGTTAATTTTTTGAAATTGAAGTGCAATTGGATTGAAAGTACCTTTAGGCTAATTTTCGTAAATAGAATACGAAAATTTAGTGATTGATAATGTTACTTGTCAAATTATTTCGTTACTCAGCACTGGCTCAATCGCGACGACCCGTTCCCATAACTCCAAACACGAAGGTTTCGATAGAAAACGTGAATTGAGGGACCACGAACAGATTCAATTTGATAAAACGAATTCCATTGGGACAGTTGTTCGAAAATATGCAAATTTTTCGACTGAAAACCCTGCGGTCATCACGACGGAAAATTTGGTAGCTTTCAACTACCAACTAGAAAATGTTTGGAGTTTGAGAAACACTATATGTAATTTGCAACTTCAATTATCATTTCATGATAAAGTGATCAAACTACAGGAGTGGGAAGATTTTAAACGATGTCCGCGAGAGAGGAGCTCATCCTAGAAATACGATCGCTGTTGGACCGATGCGAGATGCACGACAGAAAAAAAGTGAAAAATGTACTTATGCAGAAGTATTTATTTTATATTAGGATAGTTTCTATTGTACTTTACTCAAATTAGGTTCTTTTTTTTTCCCGAAGTTTGGACAATTATTCGTAAAAAAAATTCATCTTACTGCTTCAAGCAACTTGTTGGCAAATTGGCAGCTGGGAATTTTAAAGAATTGAAGATTTTATTAGAACTTTCATTTCTATATACCTGGTATACCGAGGCGAATAACCGAAAACGGCGCTGACTAGGAAGTGTGTAGTGAAAGAACAGTTGCATCTGTCCCGAGTAAATTTCATTTTACGATTAAGAAAGACTATCGTTAAGGAAGCTGGTATCTTGGCTCACCTAGAGTCTGAAGAGAAAGTTGAATCCCAAAACAGACGAAAACGAAGGTGAACGCGAGGAGATGATAACAGGTTTAGTAAAAAGACCAGCTAACAGCGAAGGAGGCATCAATACACCCCCCTCCTTCCTTTCATAAATTTTCTCATTTTCAACTCGATCACGATTTAGGAGAGGAAGAGCATCGGGTTTTCTCTTCTCACATCGTGCTCCTTTATATTTGAACTCAGTAACAAGATGGTTTAAAATGAATGAATGGTCGAACATTAAGCGCGGTATCTAGAGAATATTTCTACATCGTTGGATATTTGTATAAGTCCCTCCCAAGGGCTCTGCTGCGCATCATCAACTTTTTCTGCATTTTTTTCGCTCAACCAGGAGGATTTATATTATACTGCACATCATCAACTTTTTATCCGCATCTTTTCGTTCAACATGCCAAGGTAAATGATCGAGAACAGCGTCGACTAGGAAATGTGTAGCGAAGGAAAAGTTACAAGATTTGCCAACTTGTTGCACCTGTCCCAAGTAAATTTCATTTTACGATTAAGAAAGCCCATCTAACAAGTCGTTGGTGTCTGAAGAGAAAGTTGAACAGAGGAATCTCAACAACAAACGGAGACGAAGGATGTCTTGCCTCCAAAAAGGTGAACTCGAGAAGAAAAAGAAAGTTTATTTGTCTACTAGCTTAGATGATAACCATTAATTAACAAGTGGACCTTTGTGAATCATCATAATGAATAAAACTTATCGTTATAGCGGGTTTAATAAAAAGAGTTCTCTGGCGATAACTTATAACACCGACAAGACTAACTCAACAGTGAGCGTAAATTAAATTTAGTTACACGACACGTGAGCAGAACAAAACGTATTCAAAGCTCTTCAAGTTGTGCACGACAGAAAAAATGAGTGAATAAATTAAACCTTTTTATTTATTAATCACCATAAATCTAATTTTTATCTACATTTACGCAGAAAAAAATCCTATTTGGGATTTAGCGTAGATGAAAGATGCCTAGAGGAAAAAGACGCTGGGTGGACAGTATTTTGGATAAATTTTTTGGTTAATTTATACCACATGGGTCAGGGTGAAGGTACTTTTTATTAACGTTAGCCCATTTAAGTATAACCGTCATAAAAGGAACTCGCACTAGCTGCAGTTATTTTTGTTTAAAACACAGTAAATGTAGAAAGTGAATATTTAAGTAATTAAAAAAATTTTCCGTTTTATATGTAACGCTCAGGAGGATTATTCGCTCTACTGTATCGTAGCTCGAACCAGGCATTTTCGATTATAATAGGGGTGGTGCTCTCGAGCACGAGCGATAATTGAGTGAAGGAAAGGAATTTTGCTGTAAAGTACCTGTGTGTTTACGAGAATAATAGAATTTTAGCGCGAGGACGTCGCGGAGAACAAAATAAATTGGTCCCGGTCACCTCGAAAAAAGTTAAAATAGCGAATGTGCACGGAATTCTATACTGAGATTGGGGGTCTATTCGTAAGTTAATAAAACATTCATTCTTTTTTTTTATTAATTTACAGGAGAAATACTTTAATGGACTATGCGTTTTCTCTTATTGCAAATCAAAAATGCAAAAGTCTTCAATGAAGCAAGAGAAGCGTTGATTAAAATAATTGGAAAGAGTTACGTGACACCGGATTAAACAAAGGATACCTGTCAGATCGCGATGAGCCGCCACGAACGCAACAAAGAAGATCAGAATTGAATATATGGAGCTACGAATGCACCGAAGCAAATCGAAACTAAGTAATGAGTCAAGCTTGAATGACCCGACAGTCGCAAGGAATGAATAAGCCGAGGTTTACTTTCGCTCGGATTGTAACGTGGATTATTCGAGAATGAAAAAAGCGAAAGCCATCTGTAAATTCATTGGAATCCCCCTTTCATTCATTCTTCATCAGACTCTCAAGCTGTAAAGACATCAGATATCTAACCAAGAACTTCGCGCCTCTTTATTTAGTATTGAAAGTGTAACACCAAACCACAGAATATTATCCAACGAGAAACTTATAACTTGACAGGTTGAATGCGAGCTAACTTATACGAGGTAGTCAATGCAAGCACGACGGCGTTGAACGAGATTTGGCAGCTTTGGAAGATAATGTGCTGAAGCTAAAATAAAATATACGTAAATTCGCGAGAATCGGTATAATCAGCCGCCGTTATGCACAATTTCATACTAAGAGGTTCCTTAAATAAGAGATTATCTTAAATTCTGTCAAGTTGCGAAATTGTATGATGACATCACAACTTGTCCATCCCAAAAAAAAAACAGTAGCCCAGGATATATCGGATATCGCGTTCGTCAAAACTGTCCAAGAAATCCAACGATTTAACCATGACGCCAACGAAATGTGCGGATGAGGAAGGGGCTAATTGCAATGCAGCTGGTTGCATATGTAATTGATTACGTAAATCTATGATTCAGGAGCTCTCGGTTGACTTATGCACCATCACAAGAGGAGATTGAAAATTTAATTAGTTAGGAAGTTTTTTTTTTCTTCAAGGAGCGATTAGCCTTTTTCCCTGTGTTTTAGATTCTTAGCCCTGCAACGCAAGTACAGAGAATTGAGGAACTTTAAGACAGTATTATGCCACAAGAGGACAGATCGATTTTTGGGAATGTCGCCACGCGGAGGACCGCAACTTGCTATTAGGTACCAACAGTCTCAATCTGGAAATCGGCCATTTCATGCGACTTCATGTGACAAGTTACCAAACACGAGAATCGAAAGAAATCGTAAACTGCAACTCACGACGTCGAAGTTAGAACCTTGGAGAAAATCTACTAAAACCCCAAAATATATATAGGAAAACTTGAGCGATCTCAAGCATGAAGAACTGGATAGGAATTTATGGGACTAAGATTTCGCTAATACAATAATTACTCCTGAGTAATTTAACAACTTCTGCAGAAAGACGACGACTACAAACTGGTTTGTTTTTCTACGCCATCAGTTCCGACTGCCATGCTCTGATTATCCTTCGAAGTTAGGTCTCGTGTAAATACAAAAAACTGAAAATTGCGAAGACAAAACCCGACGTATAAAAGTATCGAGTTAGCGTGCACACGAAATACAGCATTAGGAGGAAGAAGTTTTTCCCTACAAGCAACTGATAGATTTCTTTTTCTCGATTTAGAGTATACGAAAATAAGCCGATTCAACATCTCCTACCTATAGTACACGGATGACCATTCAGATTGATGTACAAAGGTCTTACATAAACAAAGGATCAGACCCGCCGTCCGATTGAATCGGTTATGGTTCAGCTAAAAAGATAAATTGTGAAAGTTGCGAGATTATATCTGGAACATGTCGAGGTTCTGCAAAGGAAGTTTGACGAGTTATAATGCTATTTGGCAAGTTTATACCTTCTGCGATAATACTGAATGGATGAGAGCGTAACAAAATCTATTATTACTAGGGCGACGTGCAACATGGTTGACATTTTTCTATTGCATGACACACAGCTTTTGTACAATACAGTAGGTTGAAATTATAGGAACTTTCAATTATTAAAGTTTCTATCCTGCATTGTTATTTTCGCGTCCTTCCTACGTGTGTGAGAACGTATAAAACCGAAACTGATGGACCCAAGACGTATGTGTTTTCTATCTGTGCTAACAAGATGTTAATCATTATAATAAGCGGATCACTACTGTGTAAAACACGATGTCACGAAAAAAAATCGTTTCGTATATTGGATATTTTAGCGAGTGCTTTCATTGAATGTTTTATATTGATTACATAACAATTATAGCGAGATAGTGAATATTAGTTTTAATGAACATTACGCGTAACTTGTTAAAGTATTTTATACTGTTAAAAACGATAGTATAGGCCTAGCCTATTCTGTACTTTTTAGCAATTCTTTTGCGAAATTGTATAATGATGTAACAATTTGTCCCGTCGCAAAGAAGGCAGTAGCACAGGGTCTATCAGATAGTGTTGATGCAGCAAAAGTGTCACTTACGCGAATAACTGGAATTATAAAACCAAAGGCCACTTTTAAGATTTTTGGGGTCTTACGCAAACACCCACAGTCAGCTTTGACACAGTTCGGTTGAATTGGTTAAGGCTCAGCTAAGAAAGTTGTGAGATTGTATGATTAAGAGACGTAGCGAAGTATTTGGAGTACGTCGAAGTGCTCCAACGGAAGTTTGACGAGTTACAGTGTTATTTGGTATGTTTATACCTTCTGCAATAATACGGATATCGATAATAGAAATTTATTATTATTATTATTATTAGGGAGGTTGAGCAATTCGGACGCGACGTGTAACGTCATCAGCATTTTTCTATCGCAATTTACTGCAGTAGGGATCAACTGATGGGTGGTTGAAATTGTAGGAGCTTTTAACTATCTCGCACTGTTATTTTCGCAGTAAAATCTCAACCTCGAGTTATAATAGACGTTGAAACCGGTTCTAGAGTCGAATTAACCGATGGAAGATTGAATTATTACAAAAACGAAGACGTATAATGTAGTAACGAGACGTTAATTATTATAATAAGAGGACTAGGTATATTGGGTTGATATTTTGCTGGAACATGACGTCGCGAAAAAAAAAAGGACAGCGAGCGATCAACTAATTTGCAGGCAGCAAGAAATTCGAGGTTAAATAAATGTGTATATCTTACTGGTAAGAATCTATTCGTGCAGAAAACGCGAAAAAAAAACATAGAAATAATATTTGAAGGACTAATAAATTCTTTTCCTGATTTAGAATACGAATACGATCTTAACTACTTGCCATGTGATAAGATGTCGCGAACGCCACTCATGATTGCGATTAGTGAGATCGTTCAACTTAGTCGCTTTTTAAACCGAAATAATTGTTGAGCGACGTATTAACGAAGTGTGTAAATTGATCATGAAATTTTAATTACGCAAGCAACGAAGGAAGATTTTTTTATAAATTAAATACGTAGATTATAATTAGGTTTCGTATAATTATCTAGATAAAAAAAAATAAAAAATTAGATGTAATAATTAGTGTCGAAAACGAAGTAATTATACGAATTGCGATTAAACACATAATTATCCAGATAAAAAAAAATAAAAACCTGGATGTAATAATTAGTGTCAAAAACGAAGTAATTATACGAATTGCGATTAAGAGTATAATTGTTTAAGTTTTAAATGATTATTCAGAAAAAAAAATGAGGATTATGTAATAAGTTATGATATTAAAGAGAAAAAAAATGAAAGCGTATTTTTATACTGCAATGATGAATGCATAAACGTTCAAATAAAACACGTGTTTTAGACTGGAGTGCATAAACGACGGGCTCAGCTGATCCGCAGCTTAATTACAATTTATAACTCAGTAGTTTATGCACTTCAATCTGTTTATATATAAATATATTACCCTATACGTATATTCGAAGAATCTTCATTCTTGATACGTCGACCATCTTCACCTGCAACAGACAAACCGTAGATTCACGTTAGAAAAGAGAGGAGGAAACGAACGTCGTTTAACTTTTTTGGTTAAATTAAGTGGCTTATTCGAATTTATTCATTTACTTTGTCCGTTTCGATGTGAAGTTGATTAGTACATGATGTCGCAAACGAGTGAAATGAAGCACCGTGTGCTTCCCTACAGGAGCTAAAAAGTTCAAATTAATTAACGCACGCGCGCGTGTTAATTACCAGGGTTGTCACGTAAACTCGTGCTCTCAGTGCGCGTGAAAAAGTGAAAAATGAAAAGACTGGCGCCAGATAAAATTTCAATGTTTCGATGAGCAAGTAATAAAGTAGTGAAAAGTTAAATTTGGTGCGTTATCACGCGTTTGGTGTTTGCGCTTTAACCCTGATAATTAAAAACTGGCGTGGTCAGGGGCCCCTCGATCACCGCCATCAAGGATAAAAAGAGGAATCTTTTCTCGCATAAGGGGGGGGGGAGATCATGAAGGTTATGTTTTTTTTTACAGTCAAAATGCTTAAAAATTCATCAAATTTCCGGACATACCCCAACGAGACCAGGTTTGACTTCATTACCTTATTGAAAACCGAAACCTAAATATCAATTTTTTTTTTCGAGTACCATTACGCAGTGCATGTTCCATCCTCATTCATGAGTGAGATCGAAAGAAAACTGCGAAAACTATTCCCACTTTGTAAAAATTGTCGCCTCGGGCAGGAACCAGTTACACACTTTCCAACATACATGTAGAATTGTGCTTGAGTAAGTGTGCTTTAAAAAAAATCGCCCAATAAAAAGAAAAGTGACCATCTCAATCAGTGGATTTAGTCAAGAGACGCGACTCATCTCTCAACATCCACGGCCATATGGCAGGAGGGGGAGGAGGGAGGAGAGTCATTTTTTTTCAGACTCCAACAAGGAAGGGGGGGGGGGAGTCGGGGAAAACATTAGCAGCCCCCACTCCCAGGTTGATAAATAATGAACGGTCCCTAAATCCATATTTTTACATCAAGTAATGTATAATAACTTAATTGAGCTGGCCCAGTGGCTCAACTTGCTAGACGAATCTCGGGTAAGGTATGGATAATTAGTTAAAATTAGTAAACGCCTCAAAGAATAAATTTTTAATGTCTTTCGGTAGCTAGAAAACGGAGAAACATTACAATACACAAGTTCTCGGCTGATGCTCGTCCTAAAATTATAAACTATGGCTAGTTTTGTTCAGCAACGTTCTCTCTATTCTCTGGGACGGTCATTTCTTTTATTTACATTTCGGAGAAATTTTAAAATTGGAAACTAGGTTACGATTTTAAAATTTTTCCGGAAGTTTAGTTTAAAAAGTAAGCTTTCCAGAGCCTAGAGAGAACGTTGCTGAGCAAAACTAGCCATAGTTTATAATTTTAGGACGAGAATTAGCCGAGAACTTGTGTATTGTAATGTTTCTCCGTTTTCTAGATACTGAAAGACCTTAATAAGTTAATTTCTAAAAAAAAAGTACTGAGCCACTCTCCGTTCTTTCGGCACCAATACATCCTCATGGTTTGTGTACTGGTTTTAGTATTTATTGATGTAGAATGTCTACTCTGACTCACAAATTTACTACTTGTTTAGTGGAATTATCCATTATGAAAGATACAATTTTTTGAAATATTATATTCCATGCAAATCAACTCCTCTTATATAAACTATGTAACCCTGCCTCCCTTATTTCATCCAATTCGATAGTAATTTAATATAATGGTAGCATAAGTTATACTGTATTGCACCAAATTAACCTACGGTTAAATATGAAAGTTGAATTGATCCAGTTAACCGGGATAGGGAACTCTGGTAACTACAAAATAAGGCAGGGTTCAGCCCCGATTATTATTGTATAGTCGAAAATTAAAAACTAGCGGATCTAGGAAAGGAGCCCCTTCAATAACCGCCATAAATCCAAGTGATTGAAACGTACGAGGTATAATAATTATTCCAGGGCCTCAGGTAGTTAATCTTAGATCTCTACCCCAAATTGTGTTCGTAGTAAAAATTATAACGAATGCGCGTGCATGAATAATTTTTAGTTTTCAATTTTACACATATTTGATATACCGCATTATACTATAGATGTAGTGTCTGCTCAGTAAATTTATAAAATGCTCAAAGTATGTATGCGGTCTAATAATCGCCACGGGTTCGAATTGTTTATGCGGCAAAATTTGATTTCTCCCAGGTGCATATTTTCACTGCCTTAATAATACGAGATGTAATTGAAGTAATAAGCGTATTCCCAATATTAAGAGTTTTATATCAGTATTATTTTATTTTTGCGGTAAACACGGTAATATTTTGAATTTTAACGAAGCGCTACAAAAATTATAATTAATTAATAGGGTAACCCAGAAAATGCATTTTAAAATGGAAAATGATGCGAGAAATGGGTTTTGGCCCAAAAGAGCCATTTTTATGAGTGGGTGGGGGGGGGGAGAGGGGGGAAGCGCTGAAGCATAAGGGGTTTTTTTTTGCAACTATAAGTCAAATTTGGTGCATTTTCAAGCATTCCGACCCAAAAAAATACGGCGAATGGATTCAGCAGTTCGTGGGAAATACATTTGATCAAAAGTGTCTATAAATGTCAATTAAAATATTAGAATTATTTAAATACGGTAGAGCCTACAGTTTTTTTTAAGTGCTGTATTTTTTTTTTGGAATTTTTTCTGCACGCCATTCTTTATGCACTTTTATGCGTTTTCGATCACTTTGATTCGAAATAGTACAGTAATATATTAGTTCTAAAGTTTTTGGTGAGAGATTTTTTTGTAAATTAAGTCAAAAATGGTGCATTTTCAAGCAATTTAACTTAAAAATGCGAAAATATATTTTCTCATGTTAATAACTTTACATTAAGATGCATAGTCAGTTTGTTCAAAATGCATTTTATGCATTTGGGTTGCTCTACTAATTAATTTCACAAAAGTAAGTCCACACAAAATTAGCCAAGTATTTACCGAAATTTGGGAGCATTTTTACTGAAGTTAAAAAGGGAGAGGGGGGAGATTGTTATTTATTCTAGGAATAAATTATACAGATCAAAAAATTGAAGTAAACTTACCTGTAATAATTTAGTACATATCGAAGATCCGCGTATCGCGTGATGAATTTTTTAACCGGAAAATGTCCTGATGATCACAAAAAAAAAACCCCGAAGAAATGTCTTGATGTTCACAAAAAAAAAACCCCGAAGAAATGTCTTGATGTTCACGAAAAAAAAACCCCGAAGAAATGTCTTGATATTCACGAAAAAAAAACCCCGAAGAAATGTTCCCGAATTTTCAAACCCGAAGAAATGTCCACGAATTTTTAACCCGAAGAAATGTTCACGAATTTTTAAACCGAAGAAATGTTCACGAATTTTTAAACCGAAGAAATGTTCACGAATTTTTAACCCGAAGAAATGTTCACGAATTTTTAACCCGAAGAAATGTTCACAAATTTTCAAACCCGAAGAAATGTTCCCGAATTTTCAAACCCGAAGAAATGTTCACGAATTTTCAACCCGAAGAAATGTTCACGAATTTTCAACCCGAAGAAATGTTCACGAATTTTTAAACCGAAGAAATTTCTTGCTGTTTACGAATTTTTAACCCGAAGAAATGTTCACGAATTTTTAAACCGAAGAAATGTTCACGAATTTTTATATGAAAAGAAAAAAAACCGAAGAATGTCTTGACGTTATTTGATATTTAAAAAAAAAGTACGAACTTCTGACTAGCTGCTGTGCTTTGTGGTGCGAGCACCAGCAGCTAATGAGGATTTTCCCTCTAAGTTTTCGAATATAACACGGGATGTTTTGCATCTGGTATTAGCAGTGGCGTGTTCGCACACTGCATTTTCGAGAGCGGCGGCGGAGCGAAATACGGGTTTTCAGCCCCCCCCTCGCGTGCCTTCACGTCCAGACTTTGTGAACGCACTTTGTGCTCTCTCGTTCGGCACTGTCCAAACTAGCATTTATGGAAGATATTATAAACAATTGCAGTATATTAAAATAAAAGCGGTACTTGTAGTACTTCATTTAATTACACTGCTTTGAAGGGAAAAGCGCGCTTTTCACACTTTAATTGCGCGAAAAGATTTCTCTCACGTCTCCTTGACTCTGGTTTATATAGGCTATTATTATAATAATAGCAGAACCGTTTCTCCCTAGACACCTCCCTCTCCTTTATCAGAAAAATGGAAACGAAAAAATAACCCCCTCCCCTCCACCCCCCTTTCTTGGCCCAAGTTTACACAGTGAGTCCATGAACTGGGATTTTTCTTTTGTTTTCAATCTTCTGTCTTTACGGTACTTTAGTCGTCTGCCTCAAATTTGGAATCAGCACCTTGCAGAATTGCTCTTATTATTCTAAAACTATATAAAATTCAGACTTGCAAACATCCTACATTCTAGCCTTACGTATCTATGGATACAATAATTACGCTTATCCTAGCACAAAGTCAGAATACAGAATAAAAATGAGGAAAGCTAGGCAAGCCCTAGGCTTGCGAGTCCTGAGGGTATACACTTTTGTTTAAATATACATAAAACTGAGTGGACCTGTTTGTGCGTTCCTACTCCTTGTACCCTGTTGTCTGTTGAGATTGTACCTAGTAGTACACAAAATATTTGAAGGGGAATTATATCAATTAATTAGGGATGCAGCTTTTCATGAAAAGTTGGAAAAGTTGCCATAATTTTAGTTCACTATTTTAAAGAATATTAATTTAATAATAATGACCCTAATTATATAAGTTAAAAAAAAAAGCTATTTTTTATTAGTACTGTAGTTGAAAGTCCCTTTAGTGATATAGCTGGTGCCCGATTGCTACTGGAGACAGGGAGAAGAAATAAGGGCAATTGGATGTGCTAGTATACACTGTAGGAGTAATTAATTTATTATAATTTTGAAGAAATCAATATTTCAGCATTTTTTAACTTCACCTGATGATTACAGAGTATAGTAAATAGGGCATATATTATTCGGGTGCACAATCAAAACCGGTTTACTTTGAGTTTTATTTCTTTATGGGACTAATTGGTTGGATCTTTTGGTTGTAAAAGTCACATGGGAATTAAAAAAGCAAATTTTCCTACTTTTCCAACTTTTCAAAGCGAACTTTTCACACTCACATCTCTAGGAATTAGCATTTAAATTATGCAACTTAGTAGTAGCACCGCATGCTTTGCCAGCCTTCGGAAAGGAGTTGAGGTATTTCCCGTTTACCGTGTGAGCATGGCACCCACTTATAACGTAAAAATTAAATAAATCGAAGCACGGTCCTTCTACGGTATTATTTGCCAATGTCCATAATATGGAATGCATTGCGACATAGAATAGCGCGCGCTGAATTTCAGTTATGCAACACGCTTTTATTCAACATTTTGGCATACGACAAGGATGGAACTGCAACTTGTGAAGGTAAGGAGTAGGGACTATCCCGCCCAAAGAATCTTATATTATAAAAGTTGGTAGAATTCCACTTTTCATTCACGCATTTGTTTTGCACGGCGTTGTAGACTCGAGGATGTCCAAAGTAAATTTTTGCCTAAAAGTTACAGGGAGCTCGCGCGCAAAATTACAAAGAGAAATATTCAGTTATGCGAAATATTGTCCCCTGTGATATCTCCTTTATTACTTTATACTGAACAATTAGGTGAAGTAATATAAAACATGCTTAAAATGTCCTGGTAGTCCACTATGCTCTGGCTGGAAAGATATAATTTGTGCATTTTTTTCCCCCTTCCTTTCGTGCTGGCCGGAATCTCACTCTAATATATAATAACTGCCCGAATTTATCAGCCCTAGAAAACATAAAACGTTTTTTTTTTATACTTCAGCACAAGGTTGAACTATCAATATACCCTCCTCGGCCCCGCAGAGGATGCACTAACTTTGGTTCAAACATTTTCTCGGTTTCCAAGTCCCAGAATCCTTGGAAATACGAATGTGCAGTAAAGCTTCAAACGAACCTCAGTGATAGATAACTTAAAATACCCTGTAGGTTACTGCGTGCATTAACGTTATTATTCCATCCTCCCCCCGGGGGCTCTGCTCCAGCACACCGTATATACACGTGACGTTTAGTTTTTTTTATTTCAGAACATTAGATTCGGTGAGTTTATTAAGAAGGATGATCGCCACTCTATTCCAAATGAAGTTTACGGATTAATGCGAGAAATTCTCAGGTTGGGTGGACGTAAAACCAAGGGGATTTTCAGGTAATAACAGTTATAAGATTACGCATTGGGAAAAAAAACTAGTAGCGGTTTAGGGGCGATTGATGAAGAAGCGAAGATCTTTTTTTTTCGTTTTTGAGTGTTGAGTGTTCCCTTTCCTCCTGCATCTTCTTTATTCTCGTTTATACTATAATTGCCATTCAACTGAGTACAAACAGTAAAATGAAAAAAATAAGTAAAAATTTTGTGCAAATATTCCCAGTAGAAGTGAAAATTAAAAATAATTTTAATTTCTTAATACGTTTTACTAATTATTGTTATTTTGGCGGTTTACACAAAATTTTTACATATTATTTTGACTAATTTAAGTATGAGGATTTCATTAATACAATCGGAATAGCCATAAATTCAGCTGAATGACAAACAGAAAGGGAGGAAGCATTGCAGGGGGCCATCCAAAACTTGTTGTTTTTTATTAGCGCATTCTTGGGCTGTTCATTATGTTTCATACATGAGCATGGTTAGAAAATTCTAATTTTATGTATTTCGAGCGAACAAAAAAATAATTTGGTTTGGCAAGAAAATTTAAGCTACAGTTTTTGATCGGAAATGGCAACCCACTATTTTGCATCTGAAGCGAAAGCGTTCACTCTTGATGTGCACGCACACACAATGCATGTTTGTTCGAATTGTTCGCGACAATACGTTCAAAAAAAGAGTTTGATTCGACACAAGAAGCGATGTTTTTCATGCCAATTCTGTGGAACCATAGCCAGAGCCCATGAAAATATACAATCACATATACGCCTGCAACACACACATTATATATCTACGGGCAAGGAAAAAAAAATACGAGAAGTATCTCCCACTGAGGCATATAAGTTAAACTTTGCCGAGAGCATTTTAGTCTGCATGTGCGAGTTTGTAATAACTTCGGTAGTGTCGGCCAGAAAGCATATTTCGAAATGCGATATTGTGTACCCGTGGAATTGTGTTTGCCATAGAAAGTTTTATTGCCGAGAAGATCGAACTGAACATTACATGAGATGCCGAGCGTGTAAGTATAAGCCGCCATCTTGCATCCAAGACAGGCATCCGAGACGCCATCTTGGACACCGAATGCCTGAGTTTGGTTCTCCTATAATTTAAAAATATAAAAAGTATCAATTTCGAATTTTCCTCCCGTAAAATATGGAGGTTGGACATCTATCTTGAAACCCTAGCTCTTTTTAGGTTTTAAAAAGCTTTAAAATACTATTTTTTTAGACCGCTCCGTAAAACTGTTGCTAAAAATAGATTTTCAAACACTGCCATCCAAGAATTACGTTATTCGTACATGCGATTATACTTCGAATATAATTTTGTAATTGTAATTAAGTGTACATGCAACTATATTCGACATAAAATGATTGTATCGTGTGAATTTATTATCGTAATTTCAGATTGTGCGCTGTGAAAAGGCCTACTTTTCTCCGACTCTGCCGCGATCGGAAGAGAGAGGAGAAAAGGAGGGACTTATACAGTATACGAAACCTATGTTTTTTTCCCTACGTAATTACAATAAATTCGCAATCATATCGTAATGCATTGGTCCCTCTACAAATATTTTTACGAATTTTGTAATTGCAATTAATTGCATATGCGACTGTATTCGACATAAAATAATTGCATTACGTGAATTTATAATCGTAATTTCGCATCGCGCTCTGCGAAAAGGCCTATTTTTCTTCGACTCAGTCGCGATCGGAGGAGAGCGAAGAAAAGGAGGGGAAATATACAGTATACGAAACCTATTTTTTCCTACGTAATTACAATAAATTCGCAATCATATCGTGATGCATTAGCCCCTCTGCAAATATGTTTATGAATCTCGAATTTTTCTTCACTCTTTTTTTTTCTCTTCGAGTTTGGTTCTCTACAGAGTTGACCCCACAAATCTCGATAAACGTTTAATTAATTTCTTTCTTTTTTTTTTGTTCGGTGGGTATTTTTCACTAGATTGTCAGTATCATTTTCTTTTGCCAAACAACAGCAAAATAAACTGATACTAAATAAACAAAAAAAAGGTTACCAAGATTTATGGGGCTCATTATTTAACCGGTATAATTTTCCAAAATCAATTTATTGTAAATTTTTAATAACCTGAGTAATTGCTTTGCATCTAGGGCGTGATATAAATGTGAAGAAAAAAAGTAATGTGACGTTTTTTTTCCCTTTTTATAGATTGTCGCCGTCAATGAATGAAATCAACTGGGCATTAGCACAGATCTATTCGGGGAACTTTCCAGCATTCAAAAATCCACATATCCCAGCCGCTTTGCTAAAAAAGTATATTTCGGAACTCTCAACTCCTTTGGTGCCGGAGCGCTTTCAAAATCAGTGTTGTGCCGCTTCCAAGAACTATGAAGAATTGAAAGGAGTGATTGAGTTGTTCCCACGTTGGGAACAGTTCTTCTTTTTAAACGTAATATCGTTTTTAAAGACCTTTCTGGAAGCCGACACTAATTTGTCTAGCCACTCCCTAGCAATCATCTTTACACCAGGAGTATTCCAAGTCAAGACGACAGAAAGGTTGACTGAAATGATAGAGGCTCTAACTACAATGTTAGAGAATGATGATGTGATAGTATAGGCTGAGTCGAGTTAATAATTGCATGTTAACTAAAGTAAATCAATTCGTTCTATTTATTTGCCTCCGATTCATTTTTTCAGTCACCAAAAAAAAAACAAACCAGTGCAATGCACACTGTAATTTTGTCAGTTTCACTGGTGCCATAATTATCTCAACTTTGTAGGAGTTAGCATAATTATTTCCGAGCAGTGGCTAATTATGCAACGCACACTATAATTATGTTAATTTCACTATCATAATTATCTCAAAGTCGTGAGAGTTAATTAGGCAGGCACTGTAATTATGTCAGTTTTACTGAGTGCTGTAATTATCTTTAAAATCGTGGAATTGATCACTTTTTTTTAGTCGCGCAGTGTTAAGATGAACTTTCTTCCAGATGAATTGGTTTTACAAATCTGTCGGTTTTTGGATAAGAACTCATTAATTACAGTTTCTCGAACATGCCGACAATTCAGAAGAATCTGCTGGGATGCTACCTTATGGAGAAAAGTTTCGCTCGATCTGAAAAAAATACAAACCGGAGCAGTAAAAGTTGTAGCGGCGAACGTGCGAAGTCTTCAGAAATTACGGATTAGACGAAAACCCACAAAAATCTTCGATGTCTTAACCCTGTTTCGCGATTGTAAAACACTGCGTTCGCTTCATTTGGACTCGAAATTTCGGTGCGGATATCACGTCCGTGATATTTTAATAACGTATTTTAAACGGCTGAAGACGCTAAAATGTAAATTTGACGGCAGTTCAAATGACCTGACAGAATTTCTTAGAACTGCGAGATTAAAAAAATTGATTTTGTTTTCGTCGCCGACAGCCACGAATTCAGGATTTAATGATGTTAAAGAATTGGGATTTGACTTCGGATGGATTGTGGGGTTACAGGAAGAACAGATGCAACTTATGTTGACTGTATACCGTGAGAGAATAAGGTGGATTAAAATTCAAGACATTTGCTTATCGGACGATACATGGAAATTACTTGCACAGTGTACAAATATCAAAAATTTAACTATAAAAACTGGGTATGTATTTCCTAGCGATTTGAACTGTTTGAAAGAACTCCGTAATCTAGAACGCTTATGTATTAAAAACATTTTTGTAACACCCATTACTGATATATTAACTCTACTTCAAAGCGGCGTGTTCGCTAAATTAAAAATAATAACTTTACATAATTTTCATCTTCGAATAGAAGATAATAAGAAAATTCGAACGTACTACCCTAATCACTATAAATTCCGATTTGTGCGCTGTTCTATGATCAATTAGAGAAAAAAAAAGACGTACTCATGCAAATTTTATTACCATTGTTTACTTTTAATTATAGTCTCAACTTAAAAAGTTAGTCGGTGCAATCTTTTGTTTTTACCAGTTTCCCTCCCCGAAGCCCCTTTCAAGTTTTGTCCCCTTTACATGTTGCAAAACTTGAAAAAAAAAATGTATCCAAGTACCGAGTTCGCC
>JAQFYH010000098.1:0-16812 GCA_034694405.1 Scolopendrellopsis subnuda
CTGAAAATATCCAGATGATGAAAAACTACAGATTTTGAAAAGTTTAAATAATAATAATAATAAAAAGAAATTAAAAGTGTCTATAATTTAGATATTACATAGGACAGACATGGTTTTTTGGTACCGTCTATATTTGATCTATACTTTTTCCTTCCCCCTCTCCCCATATATAGGATTTATAATGGGAAGGGATTAAAAATAACTGTATACATACACAATTATTTGAAGTATACTTCTTGGTTGGGAGAGGGTCTGGTCGAAGTATTTCAGATCTGAATATAGTGTGCCTGAAGCCATCACTAGTATCGTTCCAGCACTAGCAATCAGAAAAATTTACTCTTGGCACCACTACCCATTATTAAGTAATACGGATTTAAAATATTAGAAATTCTGTCACTGTAATGATACAGCAGTAATTCGAACGTTTCAATTTAAAATGTAAAGAAATTTGTTGTAAATTCTTAGAAAATTTAAAACTTTGAATTTTGTTCTGTCCTACGAGAGGTCACGACGGTTTCAGTGTAGCCAAAACTGATCAAAACGTATAGTTGGGATCTAAGTTATCATGGGTTTCTACATATTTTTTTTTTAAGTTTAAAGTTTCTACAATACGAATTGAGCAAAAGAAGTGCAACACTGAGTGCTAAAGACAAAAAGTGCTTATTCTGCATAATAGAGGATATAACAGTTCTACCCAACAGCATTTATATAAGCTGCCTCCCAAACGATATGTCTGTCGTCCAATCGGTAATACACAATTTCACCCATACCGATATCGTCCCGATTTTTTTCTGACCGACAGTCACCAACTTACGAAGCCGCATGCGGCGTCGTTATAAGTCGGTGAATATCGGTCAGACAAAATCGGACCGATATCGGTGTTTGACTTGTGTACAATTTACACCGATATCGACCGATTTTGTCGGACCGACTGCCGACATCGCATGCGCAGTTGTAGGAAACCTCCCCGATTTAAAACTGCGCAGCATGCGATGTCGGAATCGGTCCGACAAAATTGGTCCAAAATAACGGTAAGTGTGCTTTGGTGTGAATTGTAAACGTCGCAGCGTTACTGATACTGTTGGGTAGGTAGGCCTGTTTTCGTATAGAATCGTAATAGTACTTCATACATATATGCTACGGCATAATTCGTATACGGCAGCAGGCCTCATTTCAGTGATTGTTATGTAAGTTTTTGCTAATCATGATGCATGCAATGAATGTGCACACAGGAACGAATGTGTAATTCGTCAAACGCATTTCCATTGAACAAATTGACAGCTAATGTATATGAATTACGATTCGTCAAAGTAACATCACCGTGAGGTAACTAACCTTATTTGTCACACAGCGAATAAATTCTGAAATTGGGGTAAAGGTTACTTTGATCCGCTCAGACTGCGATTGATGCACTTTATTTTAATCTATACTCCATCCGACATTCTTTATTTCAAAGTTTTTTCCACCACAGTTGCAGATAAATACCATATTACGGAGTAATGATTTAACCGCACGTGTAAACATCTTACGTTGGATTTAGGAATGCCTTTCTAACGCAAAAATAATTCATAAAAATTTGGAAGCGGGAAAATTATATTGAAACACCATATGTGGTGGCGATTAAGATCAATGATCATTGCATGGCTTACTTTCTTTTCCCACTGTATAATGTAGGGAACAGCGACGCCCTCTGGAAAGTCCAAAACACAGTTGAGCACAACGGATTGGCCGAGGATAGCCGTCACGTGTTCGGGCTTGTCATCCTCCGCAGGCACTGGAAAAAAATTAAAAAAACATCAAAAATTATTTTACTATTCAGGTTATGCACTCACTGACTTAGATACGGGTACTATCAGCGCCACCTACAAAGACTCCAGTAGCGAACTCGAAATGTTGGAAAATAACATTAGTCTCGTAATAACGTCAAAAACACTGGGGTTTATTGTGTAGTACTTTGGACGTGAGGGAGGTTGAGAAATATAATACACCTTCGCAGGTATTTGCAGATTATAATAACTTATACGGATAAATGCAGTGTAATTTTGTGATTTACAATGGCGCCGCCGCCAGATTGAGCGACGATTTTTGTGTGTCGTCTTATTTAGGGTGGGGCATCTTATTGTCCATCAACGAAATTGAATGTTACAAGACGAGTATTCAATGGAATTTTGTACGTAAGTTTCTATTCAGCAAAGTTGCGCATCAATTTCCATTTCTTATTTTATTAAGTTATTTACTGATCGAACTAAGGCACTATTGAACGTTCGGAACTAAAATATAATCCGAGAATTTAGGAAATTATTTTTGATCGGAAAATGTTCTACTCGGTACTCTACATCAACAGATACCGGGATTACTTTGAGTTGTCTGAATAGTTAAAGACTATTCGATGACTACCTTATAATGTTATACAATTCCACGAGTCAATTATTCTGACACTTGCTTGCGCGCAAAATTTTTTTACTCGTTCAATAAAGCAAGCGACGTAATAATATACCTACGTACAAGTTTATATTATTTGCAAAACTCGCAACGTACAATTAATGTGCTGCTGCATCAGAATAAGTCACACGCAATATGCCACGACAATAATGATCGTTTCTGCAATTACGGTATTTCACCAAACGTTTCTGCATTATTTTAAACCGCGCTCTGCATCCGCCATATCCTAGATGCTGCATCTAGGATGTCACGAAAACGAGAGTCTGCTGATTTTATCCTGTCAATTGCGGTGAATCCAATACCCCCCTCAATAGCAGAATGCAACAGCAACTACTGTCAGCATTTTCTACCGCAAAAGGAGCAGCACACGCGCATGATACCGTATTGACAACTCGCTTAACCGCTAGTTTGAAACGTAACCGAAATTGTCTTTTCCACGATTGTTTAATATCGAAAAATTCCCCGACACGACATGACTGTTTATTTCATTTGGTTACCAAGGAAACGATTGTACGAAATTGACGTGATTTTCATACCCATATATAGCCTATATGGGAACATTAAAACGAAAGGGATAGAATGATGATATATCCATGATTAAATATATCGAATTTCGCAATTTTTATAGCTCTATGGATCGCATATAAAAACAAAATAGCAACGACATTTGATATTTCATATTGGGTGGTCTCCATTTTAATACTCAGATATATCGCGTATTCTATGAAATGAAAATTATAACGTTTTAGACCACAGTGACAGATACTTCGATGTATATAGTCGAGGTACGAGACTTATGTCATTGTGCGCATCCTCAAATGTTTTGATTTGTGTTGTTTGGTTGGTACGAGTTTGCGCGTTAAATTCCTTTGACATAATTATTGTGCCAAAGGGCCAAAGCCGTATAAAATCATAAGACGCACTTCGAATTTCCATCTTGCAGATATTCTTACAATTTAATTAGTAAATTAGTTCATCTTCGAATCCGCTGCTCCTGCTGCCTGCTCATTAGGGGGACTTTGTCCCTATCATCCGCGTATCGCAATACCACGTAAATATTTACATATCCATGTGGTAAGCTGAAGTGGATTTTCACCGCTTCCGTTAACGTTGCTTTAATTTGGTTGGGTTTTAGAGCTCTGAATCTCGACGCCGATGTTCCCGAGTATGGTCAAACGCAACGCTATGGAAGCGGTGAAAACCCACCTCTATTTGCTGATAAAATATGGTCTAGATACTGTGACAAGTTAGCAAAAAATTGACCGATAAAGCATGGCCATTTGGCCACGAAAAAGTTGACTTGACATAACAGTGAGTATTATATAAGAGCTTCGAGATTTTATACGGAATAGCAGCTGTTGTAGACTGTTCAATATGGCGGCACAGCCAATAGGCAAAAATGTCTTATTTTTCGGCAATATTGACTGACTTGTCGAGCTAATCCGCTCTCGAGGTATTACGGTATATTTCGTGTAATCGACTACATTGCATTCATACCTATAGCTGCAGCACACACACGATACCAGTGTAAATCTGTTTTCGGCTCGGACAATGTACAAGGTCCCACGGGTGCAATTTAAAAGCACGCAATTCGAAATGACCATAGCAATTTAAACACCATGTGCGATTATCGGTGCGAGATTGAAACGTTTATAGGTTTTTATATCGATACGTAGTTCCTTTTTATGCATAAAAATACGAATTGGTACAAATTATTCTACTGGATTGTATAACAAGTCAGACATGAGACATCTATATGGATGTTTGTTCTCTGGAATGTCCATATAAAGCCAGTGCGTACGTTATGTTTATCTGCTTATGCACGAGCAAACGAAAGACGCTCTGTTGCAACAGTAAAATACTGATGATTATACATAATTATTTTGCAAATTTAAATATGAACTATTAGACTATAATGTGTGTATAGCAGAAGGCCATACCCAAGATTTAAAACTATATCTTAGGTAAAATAACTTATGTTAGTACTACCGGTACGACGTCGTACTTTCAATTCAGTATTCACCATAGTCATGGCTAGGATTATCAGCACAGGAGCTATGATATAGGAACATGCTGAGAACTTCTTCCCTCTCGAGTCAAACTTGAGATTCTAATTCTGAATTCAAATTCTAAGAGTGTATTGTATCACTTTTTATTTCGGGGATGCTGGAAACAAAATATATCCCCTCTTCATTCCATCAGTACGAAAAAAAAGAAGTCAGGCTTTAGTGAGCATGGGTGTGAGCAAAGATATGGATGGTTGCATTGACTGTGACCACGTTCTGACTGTATGACACACTCAAAAGAAGGTCGAATGACTATATCGCCATTTCCCCCATCCGATATAAAGTGTGGGTGAGGCTATATACCTTCCTTCTTTTTTACTGCCGATTGTCAATAGCTTTATTGTCGGCAATTCTGCGCAAATTACGATTTGGGGGGACCATTTAGGTGATGCCGAATAAATTTCTTTCAATATTCGAGGAACAATTTTTTTAGACGCGTTCTGTACTTTATCGTCTTCTATTTAAGACTGGACAATTTATTTTATAAAATTGACTGTATGTGGAATAGCGGAATGTGAGCCCTGATAGCGTAGCCAACGATTGCAGCTGCAGCTAGGTAAAAAGGTGGAACCGAGTTCAAATCCCCTAGCATCCAGTGCAACAAATTTTCCAGTGTTTAGTCGGTTTAGAAGCTACTGCGAATTTATATTACCTGAAAGGAGGTCTAAATAATATTGTAGTGTATATCATTAGAAGTTATTATTCGTCTCGAAGCAATCTTTAGAATTGCAATCAGTTTAATAAAAAAATAGAATTAAATAAATTGCTTTACATAAATTACCACATAAAGGGATCGACGTAATCCAGGACTATTTATCATTCATCAACGATGAGACGTCATATACCTGAGACAAACACTGTTCAGAAACCTCAAGATATGTCTGAGGAATTTAAAAGGATTTACAGACGGTTATATGCGGGGGACGGGGCTGGCTTAGTCGACGTTCTGAATATTGTATTCTCTCTCTCTCTCTCTCTCTTCGCGTCTTGCAAAGACGTAAAAGGGTTATTGTTGCAGGTCTACGACTTCGAACTGCATAATGTACTCGTTTCGTACCTGCTGCACGGTTATGGCAATACGCTGAGCGAAATAATCGACTATTATAGAAACCCAGTCGAAAGTAATAATTCAGCATCATTGCTGCGTATTAATAGGTGGGATGGTTAAATAGATCCCCACACCCTGAAAGGGTTACAGGTCAGATTCCGGGCCAAGGTCGATGCGAGATAAAAAAAAATTCGTGCAATTGTATTCGCAACCCGGACTGGAAATTGGTTAAAACACGATCAAAAGGGGTTTCGCAAAAATATAGTTGGTGGATCCTGGCGCCGGATAGTTTTGGTCTTTCCCCGCAATCGATCGGCTGCCAACCTCCTCCCGAGTCCCTTCTCCCCCTCCCCATCGCTTTCCGTCGCCTGGGTTGGAACTATTTTTAGTAAAATCGATAATAATGGCGGTCTGATTCTCGACGCCAGCGCCATCTATCCGTGCACTCAGGTTAGCGCGTGCGACTGGGGGCATTCTCCAAGGATCTTTACGGTTTAACGACACTCTTGCACTTAGCTCAAAATAAACAAAGAAAAAAAAATTAAACGGGAACGGTCATTAATTCATTAAATTTATATTATATTGATTTAATTATATAAAGTTTATTGTTATTTCTGTCTAAGATACTAGCTTTCGCGAAAAAAAAAAACCCCAGCCAGCCATCCTCTGCGAGTTTCATCAGTCCTGATACCGTATCCGAACAGAATATTGGTTTTCATCTGATTCTGAAAAGATTGAATTTTTGGAAATAAACATTCACAAGAAAAATATTGTACGTTGCATGTATTAATTTTTTAACAATTTTTTTCATATCGAGTTTTTACAGAATAAAATAACAAAATAATCCATTATCGCACAACATCGAAAAAAGGAGTTTTCAAAACTTTAAAATCTACTCGTATCGAATTGCATTTTGAAGATGCAGCTCTCACATTGAGGAACTTTGCATTGCAGTATGGAAAAAGAAAATCTTTCTTTCTTTTACTGCGCAACTTACTAAAGAAAGCATATTTAAATGCTAAAACACGAAAAAAATATTACGTTCAGAAACAACAGTTTTGCTGCTTGTCAAACTGATGTAGGAAATAAAAAGGGTTCTTACAAACAAAATAACTTACTCCGTTGTTTCACCCAAGGGTGACGAGCGTGAGAGAGTTGATCCCATTTTTAAAATCCATAAAATATAAATAAAAGATACAATAGACAGAGGATTCTAATTTATTTCTAAAGTCCAAATTGTGGGCTTCATCAGAATGATCACAAAAGATGGAGCAAAACGAAGTGAGTAGATTCCATTTCCGCATCCAGCTTCCCCCATTTAGATTTTCAAAGATCCGTGTCCCCTCTTCCATCCGGCTGATGGGTAGACAACTGCCACCTTTCCACTGCTAATGCAGGTGGCCCCGGCACATCTATATATCGACTTTAACAGATCAATATACATCTGCTGGTGTATCACGTGATAATGTGTGGCATTTCACATTATTGCCCACAAAAATTTTCATATATTATTATTATTATATATAAAATTATCGTTTTCGCCAATTCGAGACGTTGTTTATTATGGGAATTCGCGTCGACGGCGCGGTATCTCTCTCGTTTTCGAAACTAATGGGAAATCTCGAGACGCCTCTAACTTTTCCACTTCCCCGGGCATTCCCCCCTCCCTTCCCTCGCTCGGCAGTAATTACAAATTCTCTTCTTTTTTTCTCTCATTCAACTCTTATTATTTTATTGATGAAATCTAACTGAAATATTCAAGCGCACATTTGCTACAATTACCGAACTACCTTTACAACCCGCCTATAACATTCTCTCACCCACGTTCTTGGGCACAGCATGGGGATGGCGACGAAAGAAGAAGAAAAAATACATTTCCATTTGCTTTCTCTTCACCCCATGCATAAAGGTTGGTTAATTAGTTATAAGAAAGCTATTAGACGAAACTCATTGCAATTCAGTTTCTCTCTCTTTTTTTTCCAACTGAAATGCGTAAATACATCGCTGGTTTTTATTCTAAATAACGTTACCTCGTTTACGCAATAATTATTATAATTTTGTTGTTGTTTTTAACTTGTTTTACGTGCGTATGTAATCAGGATTTGTATTTGGGAGAATTGCGAGTTTTAGCAGTTGCGACGTAACGCTAACGAAACGTAAAAGTAACGCAATGACACGTTCTGAGCTTGCGCACATAGGTTTTCATTTAAAAATCCAACACGCGCATGCTCAGAGCGCGTAATTACGTTACGTTAGCGTTACGTCGAAGTTTTAGCAGCTGCGAAGTAACGCTAACTAAACGTAACGTCGACTAGTTCCTAGCTTACGCATAACGTCGCGTTGCTGCAAAATCCAATGTGCGCAAGTTCAGAAGTCGTTACGTTACGTCGCAGTGCCAGCTCATAAAACTCCCTATTACATAAGTGCATTTAGTTCTAAAATCCGAGTTTTAGAGTTCTCGATGCAGACACTCTCATTATCTTGATGGGCTATATATTGATGTGCCATTGGCAATATTACGAAAACGCAAGTCGATTGGTTAAATGAGCAAACGAAATTTCGCCAACGACGCGCCTTTCACATGACCGACAAGTTTTGCATTCGAGTTTCTCGCCCCCTGTTAATACTACCCAGATCTTTCGCTTCATTTATCTTGTATCTATTATGTAATTTTTATTAGATCATTCATTATTACGACGTATAGATTTCAGAAATTTGACAGACTGCTGTCGGGTTCACTTTTAGTTACGGAGAAACTGTCAAAATCTGACGTTGTTTCGAGTAAATAGTTCATTATCCGCATTTCCGTCAATCAAGATGAGAAAACACGCCCATGTTTTGAGCGGACGTCGCATCCTCAGGTATCCGCACCGCTCGGTCTGAATGTGCTGTGTATTTCTCTCTCTCTCTCTCTCTCTCTCTCTACGTTGACTTATTGGGATAAAAAAAAAACTGCTGATAAAACGCGACTTTGTGCGCCGAATATAATATTTCACGCGACAGTATCATATTTTTGTTTCCAAATGGAAACGTCGGCTGCACGAGAAGCCCATTAGCAGAAAGGGGGTGTTTTATCCTTTTTCTTCAGGTTTTTGGGCGCAATTAGACATTTTAAAAAAAAATGTGACTATAATAAAAGAAGGCAAATTAAATGATAATATTGACTTTATGTCTCTGTGCCTCAGCTGACCTTTTGTGTTACGCGAGTAAACTGCTCGTGCATTTGGTTCGTTAGAACGATCAGTTGGGCGATCTGCTTTATTTACAGTAATTAGACGAAACGTTTATATTACGCAGGAACAAACCCCGTTCCGGCAACGCCGCAATTACTCGACGTGACGTTGTTAAAACAAAACTCTTTTAAAACGTTGGTCAGGAAAAAAAAATGCTTAATTTTTGCTAATTTTTTTAAGTAATAAAATGGAATTCTCAAATTAAACTTGGAACTCCACAAGGATGGCGCATGATATCCAGCCTGCCCCCACTACCTTTCCGATGAAGGGGTTACAGTTGAAAGAAACAGAATCCATACCGGACACGTCACACAAGAAAGAGAAACCTAACCTTCTTCGAGTAATGAGATGACATACGAGCATACGCGTTGATATCAACATAATTTACATTTTGCTGTAACAGCCGCTGCACATATCCTTCATGCGGAAGTCCCATGCAGTATAATGTACACGTTTTCAGGTAACCAAATGGGAAAGGGTATAATTTCGAGAACGCTTTGAAATTAGACCCAGTTATTTCGTGGTGAGTATTGATCGAAAAGTGGCTTAACGCAGTACAGAGAGAGCGAGAGCTCGCCGTTTCAGAAACCTATGCGTGACCTGGCACCTGGTCTTAGCACAGGCACCTATTTGTATTTGAGGGCTAGTGGGTGTAAACACGAATGGCAAGGGTACGGTCGTGCAGTAATACGCCACCATAGCGCAAGAGCTTGGTTGCTAGGCAACCGTCGCTAAAATATTGTATATAACCAGTCTGTATAGAAATTTTACGAGGAGTCATTATGAGATAAATGGTTGGAGCAAAATTTATATACGAAGGTAAACCTGACCTCTGCTGCTTGAACCGGAAGTTAATTTAATGGAAACTTCCGGTCACTTTTTTTTATTGCTTGTTTATTTTTTTTTTACTACGAAGGTGCTGCTGTATAAACAACAACATCGACATTCGAACTGCAGCATAAATTATGACAGATAACTTAGCTGATCGAGCCAAATTTTTACGTATAAAAGCATGGGACACAGTCATGGGATGAGCGCTTGAGCGAACTTGCGTACCGAGATTTCTTTGCGGTACCGCCGCGGTTTTAGTTTTGAGAAAAAAAATTAGCTAAGAAAGGATGGCATCGTGAGTCGAACCCTCATATTTTTCAAATAGCTCTTTCAAACTGCCAGCAAACATCATTTTACAGAGCTTTTAGCTCGGTTGTGATTTTATAAAAATGAATGTTTTATGACTTTGTAAACTGATGGTGTCCTGGTGAGCCACTATAATGAATAATTAAACAAGATACGGAGCAATAGTCAACACGATCATAAAATATATAATGGACTTTGGTGTAAACAGTTTGTTTTATACTTTAGAGGTTGTTTACCAGTGCTAAGGTGTCGGCTTGATTTTTTTTTCAGTGTGTAAGAACTAACTGAATCAACAGCCAGAGTAACCTACCTATATATAGCGCTATTCAAATCATATAATTATCAAAATCTTCAGTCTGATATCGGCATACATTATACTGTAGGTATAAAACCCTGAATTGTGAGCTATGTCATCTGTAATACGTATGATCCATTCTCTGCTTTTTTTTTTCATTTTCAGTTCAGTAAATCTCCTAAAATCCGTCTTTTTTTTATGAATTCTTGATATCCCTTGTCCTATTTTCGTGCTGCTTCTTCTCGTTCATCTGGATGGACATTTCCCTTTCAGAAACGACGAGAGGCAAAGTACGTAATTCGACATTTTGCACACACACAAAATCGTCTCGCATCTTATTTTATTATTTTTCATTATTTTAACGTTCGATCCAGTTTCGACTAAACGGAGTATTTAGAAGTGAATTCGTTTTGCATCATGAAATCTTCCAAAGTTTCGCAAAGGTCCTAATGAAGGTTTCACAAACTGGCGGAATGAAGAGAATTATATAACTGCATCCAGCCCAGACAGAGCGTGCGACATAATCCTTGGCAGAATAAAAAGGATCTCTTCTACCACATATCCCTTATTTAATCATTTTCAAGATTCTTATTCTTCGTGTTCACTGCGTGGAAAAACAATTTTTTCTAAATATAGTTTACCTATATAATATATTTAAAATAATACGAGATAAAAAAAATTTAAGTTTCGGGTTGATGGTTGGAAAAGGTGTCATTTTCGAAATCTTGTTTGATTTTGCTCGGGAAACAGACGACCGGGAACTATCGGAATGTATAAGAAATCCAAAATGCAAACAGTATTTACGACATTTTCGTGAGGTCCAAGGTCTTCTTCAGCAAAGTTTGGCTTAGGGATTTATTTCTACAGGGTAACTACCAGGGTTGGTTACCATTCAAACGAAAAGGCATTTTGATGCTATGTACGGAATTCTCAGCACGAGGTCTAATATGCTGGGACATCCATAATGTCGTTTGATAAATTTACCTTTAGCAGGAGTATCAGCTACCGTAAACTATTTTGCAATTATTTTTTGAAGTTGTTGTCTGCAAAATGCTAATGTTTATCTGAACTCGATTGTTTCTCTTTTCTTGAATAAGCTTATATCAACAGTCGATAGATACTCCAGAGTCTGCAACACTGTATTGGAACCAATGTTAAATTTTGAAACCAACTTCGGTCGACGTCTGTGATTCATTCTCTTGCCGTGCGGTGACGCTGTCTGCCAATCACAACCCGAGAATCGTTCAGTTTTTCTTCTCTGCGAAGAGCAGGCGAGTTCGCGACTTCGCTCTGTATTTTAATCGATGTTTCGTACGTGCAGTCTGTGCGGGATGGAACAGCACCACGTAGCGGGAGTTTCCCTAACTACGAATCTCGATCGACGAACGATCTTGCGATGATGACTCTGGTGTATATATATCGACTGTTGATACTATTGATTGCATCTATCTAAGGTGTAAATAATGAACTAACTGTAGTTCTCGTTGATTGAACGCAGTGTTCCAGTGGTGTGACGGCGATTTAGTGATCTCAGATCCATTGTATCTCCCCGACTGCGTAAGGTGCTGGTGTCAGAAGACGATGCTCGGCCTGATAAATAAATGACAAAGGAATAACGATTACATAATAGTCACTACGTCTTAAACTGGGTGCCTGGGTCGTCAAAAAAATACAACGAACCTCTTCTAGGGCTGCTGAAGTCTCTTCGTTTTTTGTCGTCTCTCCGACAACAGCGACAACAACAGATGCACACGCAGATGACGGTGGTGAGACAGAGAAGGATGATAGCTCCCAAAGCAGCCAATAGAACCGCGTCGATTTTATCAATCAGATCGTGAGCGACATCTTCGATCGTGAAGTCCGGAGAAACAGTTCCTGAAACAATAAAAGTGATCACCAGTATCAAAAATGGCCGTTTCTTTTTTACCCTTTCACTGTTTTTTGTGAAACTTTCCGTGTTGCAACTAGACTATGTTCAGTTTATAAAATTTAAAATGGCGTTCCTCTAACACTTCCTGTTCCGGTTCTGTTAGAGCCGGAAGTTGGCCCTTCCGCGTAAACGCAGAAAATCGAGTTTATGATTTTAATTTATATCAGAGGGCGGTGGAATTTTGATGGAATTTGATATCTTTATAATGGTTTCTTGTATCAAATTTTATTTTCATGGGAAAAATTACTTCTTCTAGGAAGAATATTTTAAAAAACATTATTGTTGTGTATCGACATTTTACGTCGTTCATTTTTTTTCTTACCGCCTTCTGAATTTAGGGTGTAGAAGTCGTAGGTCGCCACCGCAGGTCCGGCGCTGGTTTGAGCCGAGACTCTGATGTAGTACTTCGTCCCAGGAATCAGGTCCGGAACCACGAGGCGTCGCTGCTGAGGAGGCACGTTGTCGGTCAGAACTTGCCACACGGAGTTGCCACGTTGTCTGTGCTCTACTTTGAACCATTGGATGGGACATCCCTCGGCCACCCAGGAATACAGATTCAGAGTCACGAAGGAAGAGCTCATTTCAATCAGTTTATCCTTCTCGGGGACTTCGGGAACTAGAATAAAAGAGACATGTGGTTTTACATGCATCAGGTCAACGGTACCCTTAGTAGGGTAAAGTGCAGATTCTTTTTTTTTTTGTTAAAAATAAAAACTGTTTGAAATACCTGATCCTGAAGTCCTCATTTCTACAATAGGAGAGGGATCTCCTTGTCCAACGCTGCTGTGTCCTACAACGTAGCCCTGGTAGACAGCTCCACATTCCAAGTGATCCAAAACGAAGGAGTTTGATTGAGCTTCCAATTCCAAAGATTGCCACGAATCCGATCCACGCTTGTAGTGCAAAGTAAATGCTGCGGTAAAACAAAATGATAGTAGATTAATTTAGTGCATTAAATTCTCCGGGAAATTAACAGTATTTTACGTTACCCTGAATGGCGCATCCACCGTTTTCGATTCCTCCCCAGCTCAGATGGACGGAGGATTCAGTGGAAGAATCGATCTTCAGTTTGGGAGAACCAGGAGGAACTATTCGGAACAAGGAAGTTAGTTGTTATAACATGTCACATTTTTCCAAATTCGAACATATTCGTTTGAACCTCACCTTGAACGGTGACGACGTGAACGATTTGATCGTCTCCAAACTTGTTGCTGACAATGCAGGTGTAATTTCCGGAATCGCTGGGATGAGAATCCTTTATCAAGAGAGAACCGTCGTGAAGAACTTGTTTTCTTCCCGACAGTTTGACGTCTAATCCGCTGTGGGGAGAGAAAACAACGTATAGTATGTTTGGTATGAATTTAGTACGGTAGTTAATTTGAACTACGGGTTTGTTTGGCTTTAAAATCATGTGAAGGAAACAATAATTTCTTAATGAATACCAAGAACTAATCAAGGAATCCAATAACCAACCTTTGGATCCAACGTCTCTGAGGTTCGGGGTTGCCAACAGCCGCACAGGGCAGTCGAATCACTTCACGAAGCGGCTTTTTGACGATCACCGAAAACGACATTATCTTGGGTCTGACTAAAACACATTATTTACGACATTAAAATTAATTTTTATTGACCATAGTAGTTGTAAAAAATAATGCGGATTTTCCAACTTATTGTAAATACCTGTTGGTCCTGTTGGCGAAGTGATGATGACCCTAGTCGTTTGACTTTCACCATTAACGGTTGAGGCGGAAAGAGATAGAGAATATCTGGCGTGGGTCGAGAGTCCCGTCAAATCGTAAGATGTCTGATTACCAGGAACAGGAATTCTCGTCTTGATCTATAAATTACGAAAACTTCAGATCAGCAAAGGAGGAAAAAAAAAATAATTTAAATAAAGGCTCTGATGCTTACCTGCTGTCCGTCAATTTTGGACATGTAAAGCGAATAGTGTTTGATGGGTCCTTTGGAAGGAGCTGGATTCCAAGACAAAGAAATGGTGTCGTCTGCAGTGGAAACAGCCGTTACTTCAATCGGAGGATCAGGAACTGATAAAAAGAAAGTTATAAATATAACGATTAATTCTTACTTCGAATTTTTATTGAACAAGATTCTAATTTTTGTGAAATCACTTACTGTCTTCCAAAGTCCTGCAGAAGATTTTAGCGCTCTTTATTCCGTCTCCGACTTTCGTGAAGGCGAGGACTTGGATGCTGTAGTTCATGTATTTCTGAAGTCCATCAAGAGTTATCGGGGACACAGCCGTCGTTATCATGTCGAAATGAGAGGTCTCTGTTCACATAGTGTTGAATTACTGTATAACGACATCTATATTTTTTCTACGTTTTTCTGGACGTAAGTGAAAAAGCGATACTTACCACACCATTGACTCTTTGCCTTGTACTGAACCTTGTATCCTTGAATGATTCCGTTCTGGGCATGTTCCGGAGGTGGGTTCCAATTGACGTGGATGCTGGAAGACGAGCGAGCGAAACAAACTACTTTCTGCGGTGGTTGACTGGGAACTGTAAAAAGGAACGAACAAAATGAAATAACTCAACGTTTTATAAGTGACTGAGCAACGAGAGAAAAAAAAAACTCTCGCCGCCAGAAATACCGGTAACTTACCGTCCTCTGATGTCATAGCGATGACTTCCTGTGAGAGAGGACCTCTTCCGCGGTCGTTGAAAGCTTGAACCACGACTGCGTATCGCGTGTACATCTTCAACTCCGGGATCAAGAAGGTCAGTCCATCAGTGTACGACTCTGGTATCTCTAGCATTCGGAAATTGTAGGGTCCAATCGATCCTTGTTCCTTAAATCCGACGTGATAGCCCTTGACGACTCCATTCCAAGTGTGCTTTGCGGGAGGCTAAAAACATAAAACGGTTCTCACGCATTGAAATAATCTGGTAAAAACAGAGAAGCACGGCATGTTGTGATGCATTTAACTTACTTTCCAAGATACTCTTAGAGTTCGACCGTTCGAGGCGATAACTTGCACATCTTGAGGAATTCCAGATGGAGCTGTAAAAATGCATGGTTCCATTTACATTGAATTGTTTTGCCAATAAACAAAGAATAATGTGTATACGACGTATTTATTCATTCACTTGGTGGGCTATTGTGAGCTTAAATATAACACGGTGAACATTTGAAATTTTTCTGGAACCAATCCCTATAAAATCTGACTATTCTTGGTTCCCTAATTAGTCTGTAATTAAAATGTATTCTACATTCGCTCTATCGTTTGGTTGCGTCTATTGTTTTAAATTTCTGACTGAACGCATGTGTATATAGCTTGCATTAACCTTGTGTTTACTCGAACGTATATCTCGTATAAGTGAATCCCAACCTCCGGAAATTGCATTTCCCCTTTCTACTAGATTTAATATATTCCTTCTTTTCCCTCTCCCTCTTACGCTTTAATGACGCCCCAAGTCAGCGCTGCTGTATCTCGTTCCATTTGAATAATTGCTCGAGGCGAATAAGTTAGTAGGATGGGAATAAAACTTGAGCGATATGCAACAGTGGTGTAGTGGTTATAGCGTGCTCGTCTGGTAGTTAGCGGTTTCAAACACGTCGGGACGTCGGTCTTATAAAATATTAATAACGTACTTACCTTCTTGAGGTGCTTCGTATTGAATTTCTTTTCCGATGTTGCTCGTTCCCAATTGATTTTCGGCCAAAACGTAAAAGACGTAGGTTTTGTACGGCTGCAGATTGTTGACCGTAACCGAAGCTGTGCTGCCATCAACTGTTACGTTCTTCAAGTCTTTCAGGGCCTCTGAGAACAAAATTTAAAGATTATTACGCAAAGTGTCATTATTATGGAAAGAGATTATCGATTACTAAAGCTGTTACGACTTTCTTAACTTGGGAAACAATAAATTACGACTATTTTCACACTTTGAAAACCTGTCATGGGTGCAGTGCTCACCAGACTCTAATACTGTATTCGTATGCGAGATTCTAGGTCTAATTTCGTACATTTTCTTATTCCTAAAATATCTGATCAACATCATCTATCTGATTAGTAGGTACAGAATGCTCTACCTCCAATTTCTCTATAGTGGACAATGTAGCTGGTTATTGGACTGTTTCCATCGAAAGGAGCCTTCCACGCAATCTCCACGCTTCTGTTTCCTACGATTGTCGCTTGGATTTCTGATGGAGAATCCGGTTGTTCTATAGAAAAAAATGCATTAGTTAAAGAGCTTATCATCATTAGATAAAATATTTTTTCTCACTTACCCTGAACAATGATGAATCCCGATCTACCGTCTTTTCCCAAATGATTCTCGACCTGACATTTATATTCGCCTCCATCTGTCGTCACTATACTCCGAATTCGCAATGATGACGTAATCGTATCTGTACCGTTAATCAAGTTGAGGTGGAATCTGTGAAAGAAGGCCGAGAGTTACCGTATTTAACTCGCAAAGAAGATTTAATTCGCACATCGATCTCATTAGTTTACCTGGTGTTGTGCCCTTGGTCGTTGACTTCCTGGTCGCGATGAGTCCAGGAAAATTTGATCGGATGTTCTCCCGTTGCAGTGCATTGCAATGTTCCTTCTTTACCTCTGATTACAGTCACGTTTTTCACTGTCTCTGTGATGGTAGCAGGATCTGCTGAAGAGGTGTTAAGAATTCAAAAGATAT
>JAQFYH010000099.1:0-16808 GCA_034694405.1 Scolopendrellopsis subnuda
AAACAAAGCTTCGTTTATTAATAATACAACAGAATCTCGGCCGACGTCTTTCAGTTTTAGTTGATTTTCGACCTCCCCCATACACACTTCGCTTGAAAAGTCACTTTTTGAAAGCAAAACTGTCACTAAAAACACCCGTTTACCCCAATAATAAATATAATCGTGGGCCATGCCCCCAATAAACAGTTCTCGCTCCTCATAGCAGGATCGACTTCAACTATAGTCCTATAACAAATTGGAGGAAATTCATACCCAAGCTGGTCATCCAGGATGGCAACAGTTGACGACTGATTAACAGCACGTTCTTGACAACGGATCTGTAAACGTTCAACTAGCAGATCTTGTGTACTAACGTTTGCCGGCAACTAACGCTGAACTTAATAATTCTCTCGCTTATGATTACAATTAACTATTTCCAGGAAATTGACGGACTCGGAGTAGCACCTGCGTCGAATGTGTTTTATAGGCTATATCATTGGAAATGTAAGCATTAACCGTAAACAAATAAAAATCATTATTGTTTAAAAATAACTATAAAATTTTTAAACACCTATGTTTTAGTAAGGTACCAGAAAGTACTGGAAGAAATAATTTCTTTGAAGAATAAAAAAGAATATGGCGATACAAAGCTTTTGCAACGACCTCCCTGAAGGTCACTATGAAGAGCGATGTTCTTGTTCTGAAAATTATACACGACATTGCTGGAACGATGAGGGTTCCATTATATGATATAATCTTCGTATGTGTTGAAAATGCTTTCTATGAAAATTGAAATATCAATTATTTAATTAAATTCGACACATAATTGGTTTTATGTTTTGCTTTCATTTGGGTGAAGTTTTAATTATTCTAAATCAAGGAGAGCCTAAAATAACTTTATCCGTTAAGCACTTGTAAGCCCAACACGAGAGTTCGATGGTTTGGAAGAATCTTCACGATCGACGAAAGTTGGGTTCATCATTTTCACCATGAATCGTTTACACCAGAGGGGAAACAAGTGTTTCCTAAACTTTCCCAAAGTATCCCCAAGGAAGGTCAATCGAACAGCACCCTGAATCAACTAGATCAATTTTTGTCCTCTAATATTATCATCCACCATGCGTATTACATTGAGACTTTCGGTGAAGGAGATATAAATGGTATGGAGGAACATGGTATAATATGGAAGTCAAACTCTGATTATAGAAATTATTCACTATATTTCCTAATTCGAAGAAGTGCTTCACATATAGAAAACGTTACCGGATTTAGAATAGGCCTAACATCGAGAAGTACATCATCGAAAACAAATTATTGATGGTACCAGTGATTTCGACAAAACGGACAGCGATTATTTTACCTAGGTGAAATCGGAAACATCGAATGGGTTCAGGAATGGAGAGAAAAAACAGCTGGAGAACGAAAGTATATAATAAATCGATTAAGAACGAAGGTTTATTCAATTCAAGATGATAATAGATGGATTGCAATATATTTGGTCAAGCTACCAATAGTGTGCGTATACTCATTGGAATGAGGTTTAAGTATATCGTTAGTTTTTACTATAGAATTAAATCGGTATTTTAAAAGCGAAACTTCGCATTCCAGGGTAGCTACTCAACTTCTTATCTCCGTAGAAATGGCGGTTTTTATCATTATTGCAATATTGTTAACTTATTTGAGATATATGTAAGGGATAGTGTGTATATAACATTTTTGGATGATATACGTAGTCTTTCTCGCATTCTATTATAAGCGCTTACTATATAGGTCATACTAGGTAGTATTTTAACGCAATAATCACTTGGAATAACTAAATTTGCTTAGCTCAGTTTGAATTTAACATATTTACCCCCTATTTTCACCTCTCGTACTGGGTTCGTACATGAGGTGCATGAAGGCTGTTATCTGGCCCTCGATAGCGAACGTCTCCGTTAAGGAGTGTTGCCTTGTTTATATGATGACGTTATCCAGAGTTGGATTGTGATTTTTAAAGGGGTTATTTTTTTATTCGTATGATCAGTAGTATAAATTTTGCTGACTGTACGAAGTTGTTTCAGTTTATCTAACAGTAAGCGGAAAAATTCGCCTAAAATGTATTTATTCCCTATAGAAGAATAGCTTTTAACCGCCAAATATCTTTCTATAAAATTACGTAGCGTATAGTTCGACAATATTAGACAGACAGTTTCTTCTCCGTCTTGCAAATATGAACGGAGAATAAAAGATGTTGAGTAGCAATAACGTCAAATCTACGAGGATTGTTCAATCTGATCGTCCAACACAGAATCCAGGCCCCTAATGCAGAAGATTATTAATATCGATTAGATTGAGATGTCTGGAGCCGTAAGCATTGACTAGTGCAACGCATGATTTTTCTACAGTGCTAATATTGCATACGCAGAGAATGGAACAACAATAATTTCTGTTGCCCACTCTGTAGATTGTAGAACGTGTATTTTCATGTTTATGACTAATAAATTATGTTGCATGAAGTGCTTAATTTCCTGTTATTTTTGTGAATGCCAATCTTGATTCTCATAATGTTTTACGTTTGTTTCTGTATCTTTTATATCAATGTATTTTATAGGGACATGTAATACTAATTATCTTTTTTTTTTATTAACTATGGCTAGTAAATTATATTTATATAGCCTACTGACTACGTACGTTGTAATTTTTCTTCCTTGTTGTTTGTTAAATTTAAAAAAAGGGAACTAGGTGAAAAATTAATTTTCATGCACGAAGTGTAAACTGTAGGCAACTTCACATACGGAACGAATTATGATTTCACTTTCAAGTTTAGTCAATACTTACGGCCGCAGTGGGGTCGTGATGACAACGTGGTTGGTTTTTGAAGTGGAAAATTATTGGCAACTATAGAATTTTTATCGAAATATTTCCCCCTCGATTTCTTAATACTATTAAGCCATTAATTATGCCTCTACTGTAAGCAAGAAAGTAAGCCTATATGCACGACCCCACTTCTATCTTATGTTGTATCGCTTCTTTTCGTGCATAACCCAGACCCCACTTCGCCATTTTTGAATAAACGTTCACGTTAATTTGTTTCGCTTATTATGATTTAGATCAGTTTTATGTGCAAAAAGGGCATGATCGTTGAAGAAGGAAGCCTACGCTATGGATTATAGTGCATTCATCAAGCTGAAAATAATCTTGTGATGACATTTTTTTATAACCGTATCTAACATAAGTCGATCGATATATCCTTAATTTGGAGACAGCCCAACTCCAAAGATTTACTAGGAACGAAATTTGAAGAGATTTTTAAGAGCTAATCATGTTTGCACAATAGTCACAGTTGTTAAAAGGTATTTTATTTTTCAACAGCTGCAGGTCTAAATTTAAAAAATATTCCAGAAAACAGCCAATGAAAACATGCGGATTGGGAAAGTATTGTAAACACTTCCATTTCTACAAACATCCCTCTTCCTTTGTTTAGAAACGAGCAATTTAGCAGAATGGATATAAAAACATATTTTAACCGGAAAGTATCTTCCTAGTGAGAGCACTCATGATATTTTACTACGAGGAAAAGAACCGTGTAATTTTTTTGGAAAAAAACGTGTAATTTTTTTAGTAATTTTAAGGACGAAATCCTAAAGCACTTTAATCAATAATAGTGAACAATGGTACATGACTGAGTAATTAAAAAAATATCAATCGCTCATTAGCAAAGGGCTTTATTATACGAGATAACAATCGATAAAAAAGATGGAGTAAAAGAGGAGTAAAAGAACCGAAACGATCTGGATTTTGATTTTCGAAATCATTTTCGTTTAAACAAGAACATTTATCAGTTTGTGTGCGATGCAGCAAGAGATGATATGAGAATGTATTTGCAGACTAGGTAATGAGCGTGGATCAGCAAGTGCTCACTGACCTTGGTTTTTAAACAACGAATTATGACCAGCAGAGAGTAACCGACAACACTTTTGTATGATGGAAAACACCTTCTGCAGACGACCTGAGCTCTCAAACCAGACGTAGGATAAAGTTACGATGCTAACAAGGAAAGCACATGAAAAAACCTACGTTAAAGTAGAGATAATCGAGAACATTGTGAAGTGTACAGTGTTGTTGAATTAATTAAGACAGCGGTTTTTTGGAATAAAATATCAGTATTCCTATTTATAATGTGTATTGTATAATTATAATATATGTTAAATGAACGTGAAGAGCATGTTTTAAATTTGCAGGAATCAAGCAAATTGTGGGGATACGTCAAATGATGAGAGTACAGAGACCAAAACAAACAAAACCGGAAGTCCAAATATAAATAATTTGCTACTCCATTTAACAATATGAATATAATCCATGAGACAAAAATGCAAAACACCTAATTGTTTTTAACTGCACCCATTTTGTCTAAAGCCGGAGCTCTAGAGTCTAGATAATACACCTGTGAGAAAGGCGGTGGGAATTACTCACGAAGGGGCAGCGCACTTTCCCGGACAGTTAGAGCCCACATAACTGTCCCGGAGTGGAGTCGTTCGGGTTTCACGATGCGGAAACCGTGTCGAGAGGCTATTTATAGCCTCTCGACCTTATAAACAGGACTCTTATAAGGGTTTAGATTTTCTATATTATTTTTGTAATATTCTCATTTCTCAAGCATTGAAATGTTTCGAACATAACAATCAGCTCGATCGCGATCATATTCTCAACTGGATTCCAATAAGGCTTCAAAATTTTCTCATTTGCGAATTTGTGGAAACATTGAATTTTATTTCTGTATTATTTTCCCAAATAACAACTTACGAAATAGATAACGCGATAAATAAAATGCAAAAACGAGTGAAACTGTAGTGAGTATATGACGCGCTTTGAAATGTGTCCTCTCTGTTTACCATCTTTGTTTACAAACAAAAGAGCGATAGCAGCGCCTGCTGTAGGAACGTCACAATAGCTATTATTCGCGCACTTTATCAACACATGTTAATTCTAAAGCTTTTCTTCACCAATTAAAGTGCATGGAACTTGATCCCTTGGCTTGGTTATACCAAATTTTACATTAGTTGTGTCGTATGCATCCGCTTGGGTATTTAGTGATGTTTGTCATTTAGATGCGAGCCCAATCTCCGAACCAATAGGCCTATGCCTGAGTTCTTTTTTGCGTCTTTTTGGGAGCGTATCACGGGCTAGTAATCCCAATACCAGCTTTTGGTCCTTTTCTGCCTTTTTGCCTTTTTTTGCGCCTTATATTAAATCTTAAATAGCGTTTGGTAACACACGGAGAGAGAAATTAAAAGTTCTCGGATCATTCTACGCAAAATTTCCCGCAAATTCTTTAAAATATCGCGCATTTTTATTAAAATGTATAATTAAGTCTATTAGAGGATACTTCGAATTTACCACAGTAAGTGAAAACTTAAATCAAAATAATAAAAGTTAATTATCTTTTAAGTACAACGATCGTTATAACTAGGTTGCTTTCGGCAACAATAATTTCAACACAATAAACCATTTACATGCACTTACAAAGTCTATTTAGTAAAATAACAATGTTAGTGAGCTCTACTTTTGTACGTATTTCAGCTGTGATAAACTTTAGATGCATGAATTAATATTATATTATTAATATTTACAGGTGTGCAGAAAAAGAAGCCTCCGCATAGGGCTAAGCCAGGCCCTGTATGGATTGCTAATACGCAGGCCTATGCCGACACACGAGAATGGCCCAAAGAAGCAGGAAACAGGCCGCCCCAAAGCACATATGGTTCGAGCCATATGTGCGTAGCTAGGATTTCGTTTGGGGAGGAGGGTTTACCGACATACCTCCCCTAGTTATCCCGCGGGGAAGGGGGTCTGGGGGAATTTTTTTTGAAATAAAGATGGTTTTTATAGGGTTTTTCGCAAAATTTTACAGTATTTTCCCAAATTTCAGGGGCTTTAAACCCGTTATCCGCCGCAGGCGAAAATTTTTTTGAAATAAAAGTGGTTTTTACAGGATTTTTCGAAAAAAATTACAGTATTTTTCAAAATTTCGGGGGGTTTGAACCCGTAAACCCCCCTTGGCTACGGCCCTGGTTCGAGCCTTTTCAGCAGGTAAAGTTTTTTTTTTAATATAACTGCTTGAACCATAATGTTAAATTGTTATACGAAAAACAATTTTCGTAATTTTTAACAAGTTTAATATAAATATATTTACTTTTTCTCACCGATTTAGTCGTTTGAGACTGGGTTATACGTATGATCAGTTTGCATCACATTTCAACGAATAATAATGTGTAAATTTGAAAATCGCTATGCATGATTACGGATGGTAGCCAACATATTAGGGAATTTGCGCGTGCAGGTGTCGAATGATGCACGATTTTCTCTTGTCGTGTCTCCTAACAGGAGGAATCCAGGCTCTTTTTATTTCCTTCCACGGGCTCGTAGAATGGGGTTTCGTTGTTGCACAAAATTCCTTGTCCACTGTTAAGTCTTACTCGGGATAGAAAGCTTGCAGAAAACCCAAGGGTGCTGCGTCGTTTTATCATCAAATCTGGCAACAAAATGAGCGTAAATGTATATCCATCTGTCGTCAATTAATTTCAGCTCTCGTTTCCATTGGAATCCGCCTGATTAATTTGTTTTAAAAACACCACTGAACAGGATCACGCAGTCACTTTTGATTGGCCAAGAAGCGTAGACAGGACGCCTTGCTTTTCCGCTGCCGATGACTTGATTGAATCAACTTTTTTTTGTATTGAAATGGTCGAGTTGCTTCCAAGATCATTCGTGCTGTAAAAGGAAGTGACTGGCTAAGCTTCGCTTAGCAATCGCCCGAGTAATGTTACAGTGATTCTTCGTGTACGACAGGTTCAATAATACCCGCTATCTCTCAGTCTACTGGGTGGAAATTAAGAACATACCTCGTTTTCATTCCGAAGCATTGCACAATCTACAACATTTGTGGACAGTGCAGCTACATGACAGACACGGATTTTCGAGCATTGCTTGAGATCAGATATCGAGCAAATTTTAACTAATTCACGAGAGCCGCAGCTGAGAACAGTTGAGAAAATTCGGGAAGGCAAAATTACAAATGCTATTGCCAACCCGACGAAACGGATAATTTAAAATTTAGAAAACAACGAGGGAAACAATTAGATAAACTATGAGGTCTGAATAAAAATAATTTCCTTGAAAAAAAAATCAAAAAACCACCTTAGGGGTTCGACGAGTTGGATATCATAGGGTTAATGTTACTGAATATTACAATCCTACAACCATCCTACAACCAAGAGTGCAATCATCTTGGTTGTGCCTGTGATCTCGGTCCCAATGTCAGGCAAATTTATTTGGAGAGAAAGTGGTCTCCTGACAGGTGAGTGCACGATGAGGTGTTGAAACTCGTAATATTTGAAACCGTTTTATAAATTATTCTAAATAGAAGTTTTGTATAAACCCCCTTTATCGGACATCCTATGCATATAACACGAGTTGGAAATGTTGGCAGGCCGTCAATCCACTGAAAGAAATCACATTCTTAAACTATTATGAAAAAAGTGAAGTTAGGAATTAAACCTTTCTTCGCCAAGGTCGAGAAGGCTCATTTCATTTTATACGTAAATCCTTAAAATGAATACTGTAACACTTACGTTAGTGTATTGAACAAAATGCAGCAAATCAGTGAAAACTGACACTGCACTCAAAACATTTTTTTTTATGTAACATGATTGTTCCAGCAGGAAATTGTTGTTATTTTAATGATAACAGAGGGCGAACCATGAAGTCTGTAAAATTGCATGATTTCGTCAAAATATCTGAACGATTTTACAGAGTCTACTGTTACATATATCGAATAATCTCATGCATAACATCATCGAAATTCACTGTACAAGAAACAAAAATGGAAACAGATTTCTTGCATTTTCATTTATACTGACGAGTCTCAGCAGGAAAGACTTGGAAAGTACGTCGAATATTACGAATGGGATCCAAACACGATCAAATTTTCAAAATTTCTACGGTCAAATTAGCGTATAATATCATTAATTTATGCAAGTTGGCAAATAATATGAATTTTAAGTGGCAAATATCAACGTTTTTTATGAGAAATGTTATTATGAGTATGGTTCAACGGTGATTGTATCATTTTCATCTTTCCACCCGCTTCTCCTTTTTCCATAAGCAATAAGTATAAAATAATTCTGAATCCATACGCCTCAATAACTTATATTACAGAAAATAGATTTACTGTGACTTCAAGTATCAAAAAATGTTCGATCGTTGACTCTATACGAAGACTTACTCATCATATCTATTCTAATGAGCGAGCAATTCGTTCCTGCAATATTCTGCAAGAAAACAAAACTGTTTATTCGATTTCATGTGAATGTGCCGGATTAGTCCACATCTCGTAAAGCCCACAGGTAATGGCAACAAACATACTTGTAACAAGACTTCTAAGGGCGTTTATCAAACCAACATTCTTCCAAATATGCTATTTGTAAGCTATGAAATTTACCCTATTCCACAGCAAGTACCGCGAGTCTTTACGATTCGATACATGTTAACTTATTTCCAGGAGTTTTTTTTTTCTTTTCACAGCTGAGAAAATCTTTCACTTCACCCAAGAATTTAAAGGCACTAAAATCATTTTCGAAGACGAGAATATGGAGGCAACCTGAAGAGTACGGTAACAAGTTTCTAGATATCGTTTAAAATAAACCTGTTCATGGCAAAATCAAACGCATATTTCTATAACATTATTATTAAAATACCTGTCTACGAGAACCAAATGTTTATTTTGAAGCACTCAAATCTTCCCATAAGAGAATTTGACGAAAAAAAATTAATCAGCAGCCTCTCAAAGAGAGCTTATTTCATTATTAACTCATCAAAATCTCCCTTCAAATACCATGAAGTTTAGAAAAGAATGAGATTACGTTTATTATTATAATTAAAAACTCCCTTCAAATAATGAAATACGGATAATACGGAAATACGTATAAAGTTTCTAGGGTGCATGGCCCGTCAAAATGCAAAGCGACTGCGTGGCATCGTTTGTTCACGGTTTGTTGTTGCGCGTGCGTTTGATCCTTTTGACGGGTGGAATTCTGCGGGAAATATGAAAATCTTAATAAAAATTAAATCCGAAAAGTTATCGAACGTGCTTTTTTCATGTTTCTAATTATAAATAAAATTATAAGAATTCGTCTCACTTTTTATCAAATTTTTACAGCAGCAGAATAAATTCGAAAACCAAAATAATGAAAGTTCAAACACACACACCTATATTTCTTCTGATCGTTCAAATTTCGGCACAATAGGTCGCATTCCTCATTGAAATGGATGAATACGTATCGATGTCTGCTTTGCCAGGTAATTATTATTTATTATTAGCTCGTATTTAGCTCATATCATATACCCCGGTAATAAAATATTAACGCGTCAGGGAGAAATTGCCAATTAAACATAATTGATGATATCGGGGAGATCTTTATCCACCATTGAAGCGACCAACAAACATTTCGAACTTGTAAAGGAATTGTTGGATGCGAATTTGTAAAATTGCCATAACCAAGTATGACCATCCGCTGCTGATGCAAGATTAGCTGATTAGCACGTTGACTTTAGTACCAGGAAGAAATTCAATCTGCGCATTGGAACAACAGCAAAATTCCTCTGTACCCTACGGTGTATAGGATTAATAAGTTAACACCCGACGAAACGATTTCCAAAATATTTGCCCATTTTGTAAGTGGATGAAAAACACATCACGGTTTTACATATCACCTATTCAGATCATGCAGCTTATCTTATCAATGTGTATTACGAATACCATTACTCATCCCGTGATAGCCCGTGGAAAAACTAAATACCGAAATGGCTGCGTACAGGAATATTTCCTGTTCGCCTAGATACAATAACTTATTAAACGCATCGCACGGTTATCACATAGATTTTTTTTTCAAATCTTCAAACCATCAAATTGAAGGCGCGCCTATACTGGCGGCGTAGTAAATGGCATGTAAAAATGTAGGTTTTTTTTTAAATTTGTAAATTTAAATCACTTCTATTGTTTTGTTACACGTTCTTCTAGTGGTCTTTTGTTTTGTTTTTTAAGCCAATGAAGAAGCCTCTTTAATTTTATTCCTTTTTGTCGGGGGAACCTTGCACTCTGTAATCTGTGGTCGAAATTGAGATTTTTCAAACGAAAGAGCGAACACGGACTGTGCACCAAAAAGGAGTTTTTACGTGTCAGGGGCATTGGAACCAAGAGCTATGTGAATTGGATCAGACAGACTCCGATGGAATAGTGCACGTTATTAATCCATATGAAAGCTCGGAGGGAAGATGAAACTTCGAGATATGGCATTTAGATCATGTTCAAGGCGTTAGACAAACCTCCAAAGCCCTGATGGAGAGAAAGAACTTCAAGAACCTGAATTATCTTTACTGCATGCTGTTTGTGGTTAAAGGAGAAAACGACGGAAACATTAAACATGTGCTCTTGTCATGTCAGACCAGGCCATTAGTAGTTACAACGTGAAGAAATAATTTCTTCAAAAATTATTTGTGTAATTTTTGTGGAAACAACCGTTAGATAGGGGTGGGCGAATAGTAAAATTCGGTGAATCCTGATTTAATTGCGCTTATTTGCAACACAACAAAATTCTCAGTCTTTAGTGATCGGACATATCAAATATGGGTTTGAAATCTTCGGTCAAAGTCGCCTAAAAACTGAATTAGAATGTTATGTGTTCACAGCAATTTTTTAGACGTCCAAAATCTGGTACTGAACTTTTATGAAACTGTTTGCGACGAAGGTGGCAGCAACGAGGGATTGTACCGAGATCTGGGAATAACGGAAAGTACGATGTTGTTTTCGGTTGACGGATGGAAGGTCGTTGCTCTCCACGATACGCCCCACCTTCTAAAATGTCATTGGAAGAACTTCCGGAATTACGACATGATATATTCATATACCCGTATATGAAAAGAAATGTTTTGGAAAATAATATAAATTTTAAGTACAGAAAGATGCCCTAAAGCAGGCGCAGGAAATGCAGGAGGACATCGTTCTTGCTGCAGCTCAACACCAAGTCCAATTGATGGACCTTGACCATGACGACGAGGAGGAAGCAGCTGATGCAGCCCAGGGGGGTTGATCCTGCCCACGGGGTGATCCTGCCCAGGGGGTGATCCTGCCCCGGGATTGTGTTTTTCAGGGAGACTTAAAAACACCCTTTAATTGACTTAAGTTTCAGAGATATTCACGAAGTTCCAGTCTCTGGAAAACCAAACGGACTGAAGACAGAATTCGAGTCAACCACTTTAGAAAAAGACTGCTGGAACTCCTCGTATGTATTGCAGATTTTCACGAAACGATGAACATCATAATAAGAATGCTAATGAAATAAAATTAAAAACATTAGTTTTTTATCCATACTGCTTTTTAATAATGCAGTAGATGCAGAGATGCATGGGAGAAGCATCCTTGAAGGCGATCGAACAATTCCTTTGGAGTTACCCCAGCTTCTACCAACTTCTGCACCAATATCTGTGCTTGCTCACGAACCTGATCTTTATTGTCGCCCAAGCGATCGATGACGGCTGGCAAAACTGCGGAAATATATGGCCTGAAATCTTCCTTCATATTATCCAGCAGATAAACCACAATTTCTAAACCGTACAGTGTGACCTAGAAAAAAAGAGAAAAATAAATATATTATTTTACAGGAATATCGCAGCAATAACAACACATTTTAAAATCGTAAATTATAGCGTATAATTTATTCTTTTTCTGGGGCGTTGGTTTAGTCGCCTGGTTGTTCGTCGGCATTATAGGGAGTTTTAGCAAAAGTAGCGCTTTGAAATCAACGCCACTTTATTTCTGCGCATGCGCCATATTGGTGGAGTTGCTTTTTTGTTTGTTTGCCGAAGACCATTCGAAACGTTCACGACCTATCAAAATAATGTAGACGTCGCCAGTTTTCGATTAAAAAAAAAAGGTTTATAACAACATCATAGGTTTCCTTCAACTCTCCATTCTGGCTTTTAAATGCCTCAAAATAAAATACAGCAGCAAAACATCGAGTCGAGGGGGTAAGAAGATAAGATAGGGGAAAAAATGTAATTCTTAAAAAAAATGTCCAAAACTCTTTTTAAAAAAGATGAATGAGTTGAATTCTGGCATTTTGCCACCCCGCACCCGCAGCAGCAGCAGTACGTAGGAAATTGTCAAAACTAGCTACAGACGGACAAAAAAAAAATCTATTGCACGTGTGCCCTCAAAATGTCGTGACATGTAACGTAATACAAATGACGTTAAAATAACTGCGATTTTCGTACGAAAAGAGTCTGGACTATAAAAACAGAATTCGACTTTGGAGTCACGTTTCAAAAAGTTCAAAACCGACGTTGGTACGTCCTATATTACGAACGTAGGTGGGTCCTGATAGTTATCGACACCTGCGCGTCGATATTTATCGACACCGGGTTAAAACCCAGGGTGGGAATTGAAGGGGGAATCCCCCCCCCCTCCTCAGCCCCTTTTTGGTTCGCATCCTGCCATTCAAAATATATTGACTGGGGTGGGGGGGGGGTGACCTTTTTTCAGTTTTCCCTTTTGCCCTAAGAATAGTGATCAATTGCCACATTGTTAAAAAAACAGTGACCAAGTCCTGCGTCTAAAATTAGCCCAATACGACGGATATGAGACACAGCTTCTTAAAAAAAAAACCATGTAGCAGAACTCTGTTGACCAGCCGATGACATAATCCAATTATTAAGAGGCGACAGTAAATTAATCAGGAGCAATAAAAGAGGTTCTTCAACGTGTTGACGACACGGGCTTTTGTACCAACAGTGGTGGGTGTGGGCGCGCGATGCAGCCACGACTGGCCTTGGAGGAGAAAAAGAGAGAGATTCATAATATGAAAATCTTTTCTGCTCCCCTGACTGATGTAGCAGCAGCAGCTGTATTAAAAAAACCTCTTTTTCTAACAACGTGGGCGATGCAGATCGGCGAAACCCCCCGACAGGTATAAAATACGATATCTCGCAATTCCCGCTACGAACAACAAAATCGCGCCACATTATCGTTGTTTATTCTCTGATAATTTTTTGACTGTTGTTCGTTTTAAAAGACCGCGAAGTGTGAGGAATTGGCAGCCAAGGAATTCATTCTTTCTCTTTTACGACATTGTTATCTCCGGTCCCGGTAATTAAATGCTATTGTGCTGTCGTTTAAAAACCATGATACACAGAAACCATTTCAAAAAATATAAAACGTTACAAATTGCGCTCTCAACGCGAAGATACATATCATCTTCCTCCCAAAGATGGGTTGGTAGCACATTTCCCAATCCCATTCGCCTCCCTCCAGTGGCGTAGATATGGGAGAAAGCCCCTTCCCTCTGCCCAAAAGATATCAATATTCCATCAGAGTGCTTGAAAATGCACCAAACTGGACTTCAATTCCAAATAAATGTTCTGGCCAAACACTAATGTACAAAATGACTATTATTTTTTCGAGTTGAAGCCGGGCTCCAGAAATTTTGAGCTATCTAGTATCCACGTCACTGCCTCGCTCTGAAGAATTTTCTGCCCCTGAAATGACTACTACGTAAAATAATGAATTTTTGAGACAAATAGGTTTAGAACCGCTATACTGACGTTCGCGTGTACACAGGCCTAAAAAAAATCAAATTCATATTTTTTCAAAGCCAGAAAAAAGTCTAAGTGCCTGTTATAATCCACTCTCGACCTTATAAAATTTTAACCACACACGCAGCTGCATTTGGCATGCAATACGAGTACATACAGCATTCATTTATAATGAAAATTAATCATTAATTTATATTATTCTAAGAATGTGTGTTCAATATTCATGGCGCTCGATTGCCCATGGACATGGGTTTTTTACAGTTCATTGCCCCCCCTCAAAGTCGAAGCAACGAAAAAAATTCCCGGAAATTATTTTTAAAATACAACGGTAAACAAACAAACTACACGGTACTAGGCCTAGTATTATTTTGTTAGCTATAAACTCCTAAAGGCATTAAAAAACACCTAATAGCGTCGCCAGAACAATGTCGAAGGATTTTACAATGAAATAATAATTTTGGCTGAGACGTGCAGATTTGGTCGTAAAGTGTAATAACAAACATTATTCAAACCGTGTTCATTTTTATTATACGCTTTATGTAAATACGCGCCGTATATAGGCGGGGTCAGGTATGAAAATAGGAAAGGGAAGTAAAGAAAAACGGAGAAATAAAGGGGGTGGGGTGGGGTTCGCTTCCCCCTAAAACTTCCTACGTGTGCGGTGGGTCCGTCCGCTGCCACTTTTGAATGAAAAGAGCTCCATCACCGTGTCCTAGATTTAATAAATATCCAACTTTCTATTTCACGGAAATTCAATATAATTATTTCGTATGATTCACTCGTGTCAATTCGAGGGAGGGTACAGCGGGGTTTATCCAAGCGCCAACCTCCCTGGTCACCCCAAACGGGTCCATTTCTGAAGAATCGACCAAGATACTCCGACCCCTGAGAGAAGCACAAATTTTACCGGAAGAAAAAAAAAACGGTTTTTTTAACGTGCCCAATCGACTCGAGAGCGGACTATCGGGTCCTCCTAACTCCAAATTGTCAGTGAAGAACAATCTGACAGGTCACCCGACGGGACTCGAACCTGGGACCTTCGGGTTGGGGAGCACTAACCCTTGGGGATGCTGCAGCTCAACTTTGATGATTCACTTATGACTAGGTGCTAGGTAGGGAAGGGAAGACGGAAAATCCTACACAAAATAGCAATGCACATGTTTCACACAAATTGTGAAGAATTACTGATGGAAAAACTACTCAAGTTTTGCACGTTCTTGCCGACAGGGGGCACTGGGTTTTGACGAATTTCTCAGTGGCAAGTTTCGTGACAGGAAAGCTCTTTTTATAGGCTCGCGCTGCCGTAGCCTAACAACTCTCCTCATTATGAACAGATGTCTGACTTTTAAACATATATTAAAGATTTTTAATACGATCACGACAACTTAATTACATAAAAAAATATAAACGGGGATTAAGAATAAACACCTGACAAGGAGAAAACGTGGTTAAAATCTCCAAACGATTCCACTTGCACTGACTGGTTTTTTATACAGAGACGGTGTAGCGGACATATTTGGTCAGAGCGTAAAAATGTATTTTATTTGATTTATGACTCGAGTAGCCATTTTTTTTTTACAAGCCTGCAAGTCGTGTGAAGGGAATACGTTATAACTTACATCAGAGCTCGGGAGTGTGTTATATGCGGGATAAATTGCGGATGTGAAATTTAATTCCTACTCCACTGAATCACTGGTATCATACAAGAAGAAAAGAAAGAAGTCGGCACGGTCACCGTCCTGTAACCAAAATTCCTAGGTCCCCAAATAATAAAATGGAATATTTCCAAGTCCGTGGACTAGTTTTACAGTTACGATGTTTGTTGTTTTGCTAGAGAGAGGGGGTGTACCACATGGACCCCCCAGGGGAGGGAGGGGACGCCCAATTGAAGAGAACTCGGGGCAGAATAGATATTGAAGAGCTGGGCTAGTTCAAGGACACACCTTTGCCGGGGCCAGGCGGCACATAGCCTACTATACGTCGGGAAAAAAAACACCGTCAGAAAACTGTGTAGGAAGACACTTCTTCTACGGTTGTAATATGTGAATTTGTGTGTTACACTCCGTGACTCATCGAGTGCACACTCAAACCAGTTTTAAATATTCACATTATCATCACAACGGAGGACGGAATTTAAAATTTAAAAATCTCTCAACTCTCAATGTAGAATGTACCGTAACGTGCACAATCTGACAGACGATGGGTCATGCAAATTTCAATTTTGAATTTCAAAGTAAGCATAATAACGCTATTAAAGGAACTTTACAAGTGACAAACTTAGACAGATACACCTTGAACAGCTGTAAGGTCTCCCTCCCCCCCCCATACATTTCCCTAATGCCTAGTAGATTTTAAGCTAGATCCAAAGGCTGGTCCAGCTGCCCTCCCTTCCCCCTGGGGGAGTAAATCTACCCCAGGTGGAATTAACATAGCATGCATGAAGTAGGCTACGATTTAAACACGTTTGCCATGAATTCTTCTCAGCCTATAGTCTGAGCCAAGAAGATAAAAAACTGCTAAAGACACCATAAATTAGAGATAAAAGGAGATCTCCCGAACAATAAAACATTTAGGCAGCCTGTCATTTTTTCTTGATAATATTTAAGCACGTACTTCTTAATCGAATGAGAACTGCCAGGGATGATTCCTGGCGGGGCAGTGAACCGGGGAAGAGGAACGTTCCTCTCGAAGCCACCAATCAACCAAGACCAACAATTCACCTTTCTCCCAATTGTTAAAACCCCGCGCTACCGTACTCGTATAAAGCTCTTTCTCGAGAGTCAAACTAATCACTACCTCTCTTCCCATCACGTCTATAATATTCAAAAGGAAAAAAAGAAGCTTTGTTGAAATCAAGAGAATTTGAATACTCATCCACTGGCAGACACTGTGTAAATACCCTGATATTGGCTAAACTGACGCTACCTGTGAACCCGACATGGTTGGGCGAGATAAAATAATCATTTTTATTCATTACAAAAAAATGGTTAGAAAAAAAAATGATCAATGTCGTACGTGAAATTCATTGCGAGGAAGGTAGCGGGAGCAGGGCGAGTTGGGCGACATCCTCCGAGTTCACCCAAGCCAAAGCGTATGGTGGTGCTGAACCAAACAGATTTGGAGCAGGGTGATTCCACGCTATTTAGACCATTTTGTTGTCCGAAACAAACATTATTGTAGAAAAATATGAGTTGGATATATTA
>JAQFYH010000100.1:0-16805 GCA_034694405.1 Scolopendrellopsis subnuda
AATAAAAATAAGGTTGGCCTGAGGGAAAATATTCCCTCCAGGCTATGGCTTTCTCCATTGTGACGTCACCTCCATGCACGTTAAGCCTAACAGAGCCAACCTTATTTTTATTTATTTCGAATAAACGAAAAATGGCAGGTAAGGGATTCAAAATGTTTTCTGTTCAATATTAGGTTGGTCTAGGGATTAAAATAACATGAAAACAACTTACAATTACCCTTTAACTTAATTTCTGATGAAGATGAGCTACTAACTTATGAGTGATTTCTCCTTTCTCTATCGAGCTTCGACGTTTCCGTATCGAGCTTCGACGATAAAAGCAACTACGTTCTATTTTCTGTCGAACTAGAACGATCTTTCTCATCATCATTAACTAATTTTACTTCGCTATTGGCTTCGAAATTATTTAAGTTTGAAGAGAAATTGTTTCGCAAGTATTTGAATTTTTAATATGGATTTCATTCCAATACGTCTGTATAATCTCTTACCACTACTCTGTATCTCTTCAACTCCTTATTATCTTCTCTCTTTTATATGTTTTTTTGCTTTTACTCTGTATAGCCTACTACACGTATATGTACTTCTTTCTATCTTCTCTTTTACTATTCTTTACCGGAGTAACGTAGTAAAAATTTTTTTTTGTTCTTCCCGCCGTTCGCTCGAAGGCATGTCGGTTTTTTCTTATCTTCAAATTGCGGGCGTTTCTAGTTTTAATTACGATTTCGGGTCCTCAATTTCGTTGGGCTCTGGGAACTGAGCCCTAAACAAACACAAGCATCCATGCCTTATCCAAGTTATCCGGGATTAGAACCCAGGGCCCCTGTGGTCTCGTGGTTGGTAACCGGGCGTCTAACCGGTTGGGGCAATTGAGTAACAATTAAGTATAAACATTGCAGAAAGACAAAAGTTACACTCACAAAATATAAAAATGGTTGCAACTTGCAACTAACTACGTTGCTGATTTCTGAAAGAAAAAAGCTTCTTTATATCGTCACTTTATTTATTTAAACGCGGTATTTGATTTACTAACCCGATCCCTAAACGAGTTCCGTAAATTATTCTTGTTTGTCTAATTTTTCCACTGAATCCTGTAAATTCCAAAAGCCAAAAACAATCTCTCGAATTGCGTAAAACTGCGATCAAACTTGGATTATATACTACTTTACGTAAGATCGTTATTCCTTTATTTGCATTACATTATCGTAATTCTGATTAATTTGGGATTTTTATGGGATATAAAATGTCATAGTAACACTTCTATTCAAAAAATAACAAAATTTGACATAACTTGGTTGCAATTACGCTATTGAATCAAGGACAAGCTATATAAGGCTGGAAAAATTTACTTTTTAAACTAATTTCAGAAGGTATTGAGCAGCAACGTTATTCCAGCTGAATTGGTACGAACAGGTGGTCAGTTGAAGATGGCGGACAATGAGGAGAGTGATGTCCGAGAAATAATTACCGTACTGTAGAAATTTCTTGTAACTAACATAGGCGATCACTACGTGTTATAAGATGGCACACGCAAGGAACTACTTAGCGAGTCGCATTTTATTGGAGTTCAGCTGTTGCATGTACACACATCTAACTTAGATATAATCGATCAGAGAACTGCATCGTCCTCTAGCGGTGTGTAAAGCAAATAAGCGACGATCTCGTAATTTTTAAGGGCAATAACTACCCATACCCGTTTCATTGAACATTTTGAAAGCTGTTCCTTCTAAAAAGAACAGATTTCAAACTCATCCACAGATCACGGGGAACGATATGATATTTAACAATGGGAATTTTCGGTCTCCTTCAGAAAGTTCTAGAACATCGTCTTGATCTTTCACGCGGGAAAATAACTATACTCTGTAAAACATAGATGTACTTATGAACACCGTGACGTTCATAAAATTTTAATGTCGGGATTTTTAAGCGCATTAAATGGTTCATGTGTTTATATTCTACCGAATCATTCTTCAGAAGCGTGGAATTATTTTTAATTAAGTAATAAATTTTCCAACCCTGTATGATTTCTATCATTTTGTGGGGTTCAAGGTTTTTTACAAGTTCCATTAGAAGCACAAGCGCACCCATGTCTTAAAACGAATTCGAACCAGTAGATTGCAGCATTTTTTTTTACAGTTCCGACCAATTCTCATGTAACAAGCAACGTTTTTTCGTTAGTCGCTGCACCCATCCCGTAAATCAGTCTAAATTTGGTTTAAGAGTCCACCATAAAAGTGAAAACTGCACGCTTGAAATGCGTGGTGCGTTTTATGATATTAGAATTCCCCGCCATACAGTCTGCAGCATTTTTTTGTTGACAGGTTGCTATATAGAAGTAGTGAGAGCCCATGATCATCATCACAGGTGAATGAAATATAGGTCATGATCAAGGACGAGACACGTGCAGAACACGTGATATCCTAAACCATTTTTTGTAGCAGGACTTGACAGAACGTATACAACCTGTTTGAAATTTATGATGGTAGAAGTATATAGTATAGGCAGGTATAAGGGGGCTCCACGTGGTTTTCCGGATGTAAACAACGTAGAAGGAAAAGGATTTTTTTGCTTTCTCTTTTCTGTTGGTTTGGGATTTCCAACTTCTTTCATTCGCAACGACTAGGTGAGACAATGCGTATGAAATCCCCCCACCCTCTAATGTTGCTTAAATTTTGAGAGTTTCGTAGATGGGTGCGTGATAAACAAATTACTGTAAACATTTCAGTATGCCAATATTACTGTTTACTGTTAATCAAAGTTAAGAATTTCATGGCGCTCAAATTGGGTTAAATGCTTACAGTAGCATTTTACGTAAATCATTCGTCTACCGCTCAAACCCCCCAAAACAGACTGAGAGTTCTATCATTATTGCAAAATAAGTAACATATTAATCAAATAGCATTCGTAATAAAAGTTCCAATTCTAATTTAATTAGTAAATTACTGTGTAGTAAAACCTAGTGTAGAAAAAGAAAAAAATCGTATTTTTTTATTCCGTGCCGAATCCTCTGCAATGCAGCATGTACAGGACTCAACAAGATACGTTATGACCTAACCGTTTACTATTATGTTGCTTTTTTACTCTCTCAAAGACAAGTCTATTTTCTATTTAATGAAACCAATAGAAAATTAATTAATTTTATTAGAAAAGCAGGATTCTATTTATTTGAGATATTGATTGCTTTTAAATTTTAATGCTGATAACAGTGGTCAGCATTGACGTAATCCATTGAAAAAGGTTCTATTTCTCTATTTTTCATTTCCCAATCTGTTCTCTGTATTTTTCAAGGTTGATTAGAATTGGAATTATCCGTTTTGTAGTAGAATTAGAGTGGATTTATTTACTGTTTATTCCATGCTGCTGCTAAGATTAGTACTCTGTAGATTATAAGGTTCATGTAAGATTAAAGTACTTTTCTGAATTCTCTGCCATGAACACATACAGTAATTTACTTGTATGACTTGTACAGAGGTATAAACTTACTCTGAAGACGCAGAAAGTTACTTGTACGTAGCACATAACTTATATTCCATAGGGGAGAAATTGCTATAACTTTTTGTCCCGAGATTTTTTTTTTTTTCGGAATACGTTGGAGACGAAAATTCTTTTTTAAAATTTGCAACTTTTCCAAGCTTGTAAATATCTAGCCAAGACTGTGAAATATTAAAGTTACCTTTTCGTCTTTCCACCAAAATTTAGTTGGGCGCGTATAGACGAGAGAATTTTCTAGACATTTTTGAAACATTGTTGTGTCCACACTTTTTGAAACTCAAGCACAAGACATTTTTAGTGCTTAGATTGTTGAACATTGTCGAACTTTTGTGTCACACTTTTCGATTTTGATCAATTAAGAGTTCAACAAGACCCTGTGCGCCACAGTATTTTTTGATCGCCAGCTTTTCTCGTGAAAGTGCAACACAAAAGTGTTACGAAAAACTTCTCGTGTACGCGCCTTCACAAAAATATCTAGAAAATTCACTCGTCTTAAGGTGCGTACACACGGGAAAATTTTCTAGGCATTTTTGTAACACTTTTTGAAACACAAGCACAATTGTTCTTAGATTATTGAACACTGTCGAACTTTTGTGTCATACTTTTCAATTTTGATCTATTAGAGTACAGCAAGACCTGCAGTATTTTTTAATCGCCAGTTTTTCTCGTGAAAGTGCGACACAAAAGTGTTACGAAAATGTGACGAAAACCTTCTCATGTGTACGCGCCTTTAAGGGCCTTAAGCCTTGATTAGCAAAAGTGTGGAAGCACATTTAGCCTAAAGACATGATACATTTTTCTTCACATTTTTGTCACACTTCTGTGTCCCACTTTCACGAAAAAACCGACGATCAAAAAATACTGAGGCGCATGTCTTCATGCTGGACTCTTAATTGATCAAAATCAAAAAGTGTGGCACAAAAGTTTGACAATGTTGAACATTCTAGGCATTTGTGCTTGAGTTGCAAAAAGTGTGGACACAAAAGTGTTACAAAAATGTGACGAAAAATCTCTCGTGTGCACGCGCCTTTTAAAATGTTAAAAGATTTTATCCATTGTTTGTTCAACAGAAATTATTTCTTTTTATTTCATAAACATTTACCCTAGATATAGCCTAGGGCCCTAGGCTATACTAAAATTTTAATAGGCTATTCCTGGTAAGTTTATCCAGTTCTGTAATTTTTTGCTTACTTTGGATATGAAAATTCCACAGAAGTGTTCCTTTCCACCTCGAATATTAAAACCAAGCTGAAATGTTTAAAAATAAGTTATTGTGAGTGGAAACTACAGTTTTACCATTCTTTACGCAATTATTGCAATAAATTCACTGACTTCCAATCAGACCTGGTTGTTGGAACAGTTCAAAGAAGAATACTACACCAGTCCATATTAAGTACGGTACACAAGATCTTGCACGTTGGATTGTTGCAAGGTAGTAATTTCATTTTCTGCATTATAAAAAAAAAAAGGAACGAATAATCATAGCCTACTTACAGCATCTGTAACCCTAGCCCGCAATAGTCTGACTGGCCTAGATAAAAACTTCTGTAGGTCATTGGAATAATCTGGATGATATCGTCTCTATAAAAGATAAAAATGTGTATTATAAATACAATTTCTTCGTAATAAATTAAATTACATGTAGGTACGGTACTGTAAATTATTTGTGTTTTGGGATCAAGTGAAGAATGGGTCCCCCTAGAGACCCATTCTTCACTTGATCACTTCGGTGGGACCCTTTCTTCACTTGAACCCTTCGGTGGGACCCAAACTTCACTTGTTCATTTTCTCACGTATTTATAACTTAATTAATGTATTGCCGAAAGTTGTATGTTCACACCCAAGGGATTGAGCTACTGCACTGGAACAAGCGCAAGCAACGCATCAAGGCACTACGTGGGGTGCAATGTGAACTACGGGTACTCCACTGGTACCTCCAAGAATTCATGTGGCGTGATCGCTTTGAAGATGAGAGCTTCAAACACTATAATAGCGCATATTGCAGAACAGTTCCGAGTGTGAACTATTTTTTTTTATTCCACACCCATATCGCCTAAAGCCGGCGCCCTAGATGCAAAGCATCTGTTGGGAGGGCGGTGGAATTACCCACAAAGGGGCAGCGCACTTTTCCGGACAGTTAGAGCCCACGTACCTGCACCGGAGTGGAGTCGGCCGGGTTTTACGCCGCGAAAACCGGGTCGAGCAGCAAGTGCGCTAAACCACTCGACCACCGACTCCACTATGAATCCAGAGGAGTGAAAAGAATTTTAACAATAAAATTTAGTTTTTTTTAACTACTAGCCCACATTATTAATTCTGTCGAAGGGTAGCGGGGGCAGGGTCCCCCATTAGCGCCATCCTCCTTGGTCGCCTCACAATGGGTGGCGAGTCCATTAATTGGTGAGGTATCGGCCACTCCTGAGAGGATCCAAATTTCGCCTGGACCCAGGGGTCTTAACGTGCCACAGTCGACACGAGCGCGTACTATTGCAGTCCTCCTACTCCAGACATTAGGGAATGAAATTTAGTAAATAATTTTATTCCATTGAAGTCAGAGGACCCCATCTTCATGTGTTCATATAGGGGGGACCCCATCTTCATTTGATACCATCTTCACGAGATCCGACAATAGACTCGAATCTGATTGGAGATTCTACAACAACATCTAGAATCTGATTGGCTACATATTTTTTTGCGAGCTCGCAAGGAGCAGGAGTAATGTAAATTGCGAACTCGCAAATTGCGAGCACCAAATTTAACTCAAAATTTAAAAAATTTCTGAACAAACATTAGCACTTTTTTTTTTCAAGTCTGTGAGTTTAAAATTGTACCAATTTCGACTTAAAATATTAGAAAATTGCCTCCGGCGGCCGGGCTACTCCACTCCCAGTTCCCATTCCCTCTTCGGCATTGGAGGACGCTACTGCTCCCGCATCCAAATGCTCAAACAACGGCCACAAGCGGCTGGAACGCCATTTACGGTATACTGTGCTGCTCCTGACGATTTTTAAAAAAGTTAAAAATCGTCTTTTTATGATAGCGAGGAATTTTGCGAAAATCGAGAAGACGGCAGTTGGTTCCGCAATTTATGGTCGTTTCCGGTTTGTCTGTTATATATTTTTAAGATTTTGGTTTTATTCTGACCTCATAATTTAATCGTTGTTAATTGATGTGCAAAACACGGAATCCAGTGGTAATTTGGGTTCAACACGAGAAATAACGAGACGAGTTGCTTTGGGAAGTCCGTCGGCAGAAATTATTTTATTACATTAATTGTTTTCTAACAAAATTTTCGATGGCTTAGAATGGCAATATTGTTCTATCTCCAATTTTCAGTTTTTGTTGTTGTTGAGTTATCGATATCGATACCGTACCATCCATACACTTTTTCTAGCGATTCATAAATGTAGAGGGCGAGCTAGCAAGCGGTGTGATATCTGACTTTGCCGGGAGGTCCGTCCGCCTAGCAAAGTCCGTAATCAGTAATCTTGAAAAACACAGTTTTTACTTTCGACCTGTGTGATCTTCCACATAATTATGTGTATATACGTCATTGATAAAAATTTCTTGGAGTGGAGCTGAGAGGAGAAAATTGGTAATACGAAATTCATATATTGAGTGCAATAAAGTGGAAAAGTTTGAACTCTATATTACTGAAATAAACTTTATGGAGTTAGAACAATATTGTATTATTCAAAGTCTATTTTTGCAATCGAGCTATTTCGTTAAAGATGAGATCATCAAATGTTGATCTCAGAACATCCGTAGAAAACTGTTCGTCCGTTTAAGGGCTGTGGCGGACGAACATTGGGGTGTTCTTGTTTGCTCATTCTTGACTCCAGCACCTGAAAATGTTTAATCATCTATGAGATACAGAGCAAGAAACCAGGGCAGGTTTTCCGAACTATTCTTATCACCAAGGAAACAATATTTTTAGCTCGCCGTTTCTTAAAAGGACCAATGACTGAATATACGTTAAATTATTCCTCAATAACCCTTAAAAGATTGCGACTCATTTCAGAATATTTTCTCATTTTCATTATGTCGATTAAGGCGTATCGGTACCCGTAGAGACGTCGGGTTTTACTTTTTCGTGGAGTAGAAACCCTGCCAAAATAGCCTTCCAAAATGGTGATAAAAGAGAGAAAAAGGAAATAATTACCTCCTAGTGCTAGAGTTCAGAAATTTTTACTGAACTTATACGGGGAAGATGTTGGTCTATGCTTTGACTTTCTTACTTTTTTCGCCAGACTAATATACCTAGGTAGTATTCAGTTCAAAAAATGTTCGAAAAAGGGGGAAATAACGAAAATATGCGATTTGATCCGGAAGTAGTTGAAACCGGAAGTAGATATCGAAAAATCAAAATAATCAACGCATAGTACACTTTCCAAATTTTAATAATATACCTTGCAATAAATAATAAGTTTTAAAAATGGTGATTGGTGCAAAAACCATGCAAGTCCATTTTCCCCGCTTTTTTTACTAATGGCATGTATTTGGATATTTACAATACGAATATTGTAAATGTCCAAATGCATGGTTTGGAGCAATATCCATTCAAGTCCTGCCATTATGCTGTTTTATCGATCTTATAGCGCTTAAACTAGCACTATTTTGGTCCAGTTTGGTGCAAAAATCATGCTTTCTGATTTAAAATTTCTGATTCACAGCTCGAAAACTCGAATAAATTATAATTAATAGCATGTTTTGAATACATTTATAAAAGATTACGGTATTATCATTTAAACATGTTGGTCATGCTAAAAATAGTTTGGTGCAAAAACCATGTAAGTTAAGACCATCTTCATTTATTTTTAAAAACAATTGCAAGATATATTATTAAAATTTGGAAAGTTTACTATGTATTGATTATTTTGATTTTTCGATATCTACGTCCGGTTTCAACTACTTCCAGCTCAAAGTCGCATATTTTCGTTATTCCCCTGATTTGACATAAAACTACTACATTAGTCTGGGGAAAAAAGGAAGAAAGTCAAAGCATAGATCAACATCTTCTATAAGTTTAGTAAAAATTTCAGAACTCTAGCACTAATGGTTAAGTAGTTCTACGCTACGAAGTAAAACCCGATATCTCTACGGGTACCGCTACGCCAGAATTTCAATACCAGGCCTACTAGACATCATTTAATATGAACCAGATGTGCACATCTGGAGATGTGCCAGTCTCGCGCCGTCGTGCGCTCCGTGGTCTAGCAATGCGCCGAAACTACGCGCGACACTCGGTCAATTGACACGCCCGCGAGGCGCGAGCGTCAGCCACGCTACGCACGCTCATTAAAGAAAACGTAGTACCGAGAACTAGCGATCTCGCGCCAGGATCTGCCGGTCTCGCCCCAACACACATTTAGAACGCTGATATATTTTCTCACGGAAATCTGTAGATGTTGGAAATGGTAGATGGGCGAGACCGGCAGATCCTAGCGCGTGATCGCTGGTTCTCGGTAGTGCGAATATACGTTTTTTTTAATGACGTAAGCAGTGGGTAGCGTGGCTGACGCTCGCGGGCGTGTCAATTGACCGAGTGTCGTAGTTTCGGCGCATTAACGGCGCGAGACCGGCCCATCTGGTTCGTGTCTAGTAGGCCTGAATACTATACCGTATTGAATAAAAAATTCCATGTTTTTTGCTGTCAAACCAGCCCCTAGACACTCAGTGCTAAATTGGCCCAAGGAGATGATTCACATTTTTGTTTGTTGCTGCATACACCTGCATCTGTTCGGGCCAAGGGGCTCGGTAACCTGACTGCTTCAGCACGGGCTTGTCATCCGGCGGAGCACCCGCGGCGGAGCAGTCACGGTCACGAGGACCTGTGCAAGCCGACAGCATGGCGATTATGGTGTCACACCAGGAATAGCTCCTTGTCAACATCTGTAGTACAGCGTCCTCTCCTTCTAACTTTACCTCCTTGGTCAAATAACAGAACTTTTTCTTTATAGAGGTTTTTTTTTTGCACATCTATAACTCCGATGATTACAAACCTGTGAAACTCTATTATTTATTTATCTCTATGACGAGCTCGTTCACGATTCTAACGGAAAAACAAGAATTTCTCTCATAAAACAAGCTAAGATTGATTTAAAGACAATTTCCAAATAAACTTACTTCATTTAGACCGTTTTGTCGATCCCTTGTAGGTACAAATTCAAATTCTTTCCTTTTCTTTAATGTGTAGATTTCACAGAATTAATTTTTTACCTAAAAGCGATTTATACGCATGCGCTGTGGCCGAACTCTAAGATTGGGCATCCGCAGTTACGGTCTCTCTGATATTATTTCGTCAAATAGGAACGCTATTTTTTTTTTATTTTCGAAAATTGTTTTAAAGAATCTCCTAAATGGAATTATTTAACGCCAAAACGGTCTACGTAAATGTAGTAAGTTTATTTTGAAATTGTCTTTAAATCAATCTTAGCTTGTTTTATGAGAGAACTTCTTGTTTTTCCGTGAGAATCGTGAACGAGCTCGTCATAGAGATAAATAAATAATAGAGTTTCACAGGTTTGTAATAATCGGAGTTATAGATGTGCAAAAAAAAATACCTCTATATACGGGGTACAAAGTATGAAACGTCACTTACGCGCCAAGCCTTTTCGCTAATGTTTACAGGATCTGGGAGAATGATCCAAGAGACGACTTCTTGGCACTCTGGTGTAGTCAGGGATCCGGAGTAGTGATAGTAGCAACCATGGTTGCTACTATCACCAAAGGGCAGCAGAGTTTTCGGCAGAGATCGTACCGATTCACTCTCGTAAACTGAAAAAAAGAAGCTCGCTGCAGGCTTACTTTATCTGATTTTAAAAAAGGTGGACTTCAAGCGAAAATCGTGGCTGGAGGAAGGCAGAAATCTGCTAAGTTTTTATGCCTTGGATCCCGAGTTTAAACCCCCCGAGATGCAGCGCCACCTACTGGAACTATCTCAGATTGATAAAACGTTTAATAACTTCATGAAAACAAAACCGATTCAATGCGAGAGCCACGCGATAATGACTCTTGACGAGCTGGAAGATGCTGTGAATAATTATCTAATTCAGTTTAGGCGAGAATCCAAACACTAGTTCTTGTACCTCGTTAATGAACACCTTTATGCAAAGGTTTATTAAACAATACGATCCTGTCGGTAAAGTGTTTAATAATATTAAGAAGAAATAAATTTGTTGTTGTTTAATTATCTCCAATAAAGATTACAATGAAATAACTTATGAGCAGTAATTTTCTGAACAGGATTGGGTTCCGTGCAAGTGATTAACTCGGGGAACTGCGTGACCCAGTTTGAAGTATGTATCCCATTAGTAAGTGATGTACTAAACAACTGCATGCATGAAGGTCTTGTCTTAATCTAGAATTATGTAAGAGTCCTGCTGGTATTATGATAATGAAATCGATCTTTCATGCAAGATAACTAATTACGCAAGAGTTACATTTGTGACCTACAAAATACTTGCTGATAGCTATCGTGGTAATGTGTAATTGATATACACTGCGTGTACGATATTTCATTTCACTTTATCAGATCACCTGACTTGTGTGCAATGCATAAAAGGAACATTGCGGCCAATAAGATATTCTTACTGTGAGCCATTTCTATAAACTTTACAGCAACTTAACCGAACCAATTTGTAATACAATAAATTGGTTCGGTCAAGTTTCGCGGAATCCTACTGTTTAAAAAAACCACGCCACAGAAAGTTTATAAGTATTAAATTTATTTATTATTCACTAGATACAGTAGATTATTAAAAAATATATATGTTTATAACTCTTCGAGTCATACGCCGAACCACTGTTGACCTGGTATTCGAGCAGTAATTTGCTGACCTGGTCGTCGAGCAACTGGTTGTCGAACATGTCGACCAACTGGTCGACGACGAACTTGTTGAATTGGTCGAACCTACTGAAATAATAATAATAATAATTAATTTTAGGAATAACAAATAACAAACTAAGTCTACCACATTTACTCAGACGAAATACTTACGCAGACTTTTCTCTCCACCGGTTTTTCCTGTAGCGGCCAACATTCTTCCTCGAATTGTTTGAGATTCTCGACGATTTCGTCGATGGTCTCAAATTCGTTGACCATGCGCCACTTTACATGGTCAACCGTGGCCTCGATTTTCTTCCTCAGCTCTTCGAATTTTACTCGCTGATTTGAAGCCATTCTGAAGTAATCTGAAATTTTAATGTGATTAATGGTATTTCGGAAACCATTTTAAATAAGGTAGGAGTTGTTCCACCCTTCCTGCTATCACAATACCATCTAATATTCGAAGTGGCGAGAATATTATGCGCTGATTTACAACTACTTTAATGATTTAATAAAATTGTATATAAAAAGAAAAGATATAAAAAGAAAATCACTTCTCTAAAATGAGCCAATCTGTCACTACACTATTCCCTGGCTCCTTGGTTTGAAAAAATGAAAGCATTTAATTTGCGTGAATAGAAAGTGTCGCTGTCGTTGAGTTGTTTCCAGTGATGATAGCGTGTCTTACGTGTAATTCGACAACAGACTGGCCAATAAGGACGGCTGGACCATTCACATGCGTGATAAATATTTTGCTCATTTCAAAATGTAAAGTTCCGTTCCAATATGTACTGTTGTGGTGTGAATTGCAATACTAATCACACTCCTATTAACTTGTTTACTGCATCCGATAAACTCGCAGGAAGTTATTCGTAGAGTTGCATTTCCGGTGCCAAAATCGAAATGGAGTTCATCTCCCGAATTATTGTCGAAAAGAACTTGCTTCATTTTGAAAACTCCTCCGCCATGTTTAATCCGTAGTCCCGATTCGGAGTTAGAAATTATTTTCGTTTTCACCAAAAGCATCGAAATATTTCCGGTACTGGTTACATTCATTCCATTTATATCGTTAAATTTAAACACGCACGAAGCGGTTCTCAATTTCCGCGATCCATGATGATATCAATTCCATTCCTGTGCTGTTTATAACTTCAACACCTTGAAGAAATACATCCCCTTTAGCGGCAACTTGTATTCCGCTTCCATTGGTTCTAAACAGCAATGCTTGACTGATATCGACGATACCTTTCCAACTAGTTAGCTTCGATATATAAAATGTTAATATAAAAGAATTAGTTCAACAACATTCTCTAAGGCCTATTTGAAGATTATACGGATTGTTCCAGCTAGCTACTGAGAATTGGAGATTTGATAAATCCAAGTTCCAAATTTCGAACAGTCTTCTCCTCTTTTTTTTACTTCGCTTGCCCTTTCATAGTTCGAATACGTTAAATACCCGTGAACGACCTCGTTCGTCATAGAGATAAATAAATAATAGAGTTTCACAGGTTTGTAATCATCAGAGTTTATGTGCAAAGAAAAAAATACATCTATATACGGGGTACAAATTATGAAACCTCACTTACGCGCCAAGCCTTTTCGCTAATGCTTACAGGATCTGGGAGAATGATCCAAGAGACAACTTCTTGGCACTCTGGTGTAGTCAGGGATCCGGAGTAGTGATAGTAGCAACCATGGTTGCTACTATCACCAAAGGGCAGCAGAGTTTTCGGCAGAGATCGTACCGATTCACTCTCGTAAACTGAAAAAAAGAAGCTCGCTGCAGGCTTACTTTATCTGATTTTAAAAAAGGTGGACTTCAAGCGAAAATCGTGGCTGGAGGAAGGCAGAAATCTGCTAAGTTTTTATGCCTTGGATCCCGAGTTTAAACCCCCCGAGATGCAGCGCCACCTACTGGAACTATCTCAGATTGATAAAACGTTTAATAACTTCATGAAAACAAAACCGATTCAATGCGAGAGCCACGCGATAATGACTCTTGACGAGCTGGAAGATGCTGTGAATAATTATCTAATTCAGTTTAGGCGAGAATCCAAACACTAGTTCTTGTACCTCGTTAATGAACACCTTTATGCAAAGGTTTATTAAACAATACGATCCTGTCGGTAAAGTGTTTAATAATATTAAGAAGAAATAAATTTGTTGTTGTTTAATTATCTCCAATAAAGATTACAATGAAATAACTTATGAGCAGTAATTTTCTGAACAGGATTGGGTTCCGTGCAAGTGATTAACTCGGGGAACTGCGTGACCCAGTTTGAAGTATGTATCCCATTAGTAAGTGATGTACTAAACAACTGCATGCATGAAGGTCTTGTCTTAATCTAGAATTATGTAAGAGTCCTGCTGGTATTATGATAATGAAATCGATCTTTCATGCAAGATAACTAATTACGCAAGAGTTACATTTGTGACCTACAAAATACTTGCTGATAGCTATCGTGGTAATGTGTAATTGATATACACTGCGTGTACGATATTTCATTTCACTTTATCAGATCACCTGACTTGTGTGCAATGCATAAAAGGAACATTGCGGCCAATAAGATATTCTTACTGTGAGCCATTTCTATAAACTTTACAGCAACTTAACCGAACCAATTTGTAATACAATAAATTGGTTCGGTCAAGTTTCGCGGAATCCTACTGTTTAAAAAAACCACGCCACAGAAAGTTTATAAGTATTAAATTTATTTATTATTCACTAGATACAGTAGATTATTAAAAAATATATATGTTTATAACTCTTCGAGTCATACGCCGAACCACTGTTGACCTGGTATTCGAGCAGTAATTTGCTGACCTGGTCGTCGAGCAACTGGTTGTCGAACATGTCGACCAACTGGTCGACGACGAACTTGTTGAATTGGTCGAACCTACTGAAATAATAATAATAATAATTAATTTTAGGAATAACAAATAACAAACTAAGTCTACCACATTTACTCAGACGAAATACTTACGCAGACTTTTCTCTCCACCGGTTTTTCCTGTAGCGGCCAACATTCTTCCTCGAATTGTTTGAGATTCTCGACGATTTCGTCGATGGTCTCAAATTCGTTGACCATGCGCCACTTTACATGGTCAACCGTGGCCTCGATTTTCTTCCTCAGCTCTTCGAATTTTACTCGCTGATTTGAAGCCATTCTGAAGTAATCTGAAATTTTAATGTGATTAATGGTATTTCGGAAACCATTTTAAATAAGGTAGGAGTTGTTCCACCCTTCCTGCTATCACAATACCATCTAATATTCGAAGTGGCGAGAATATTATGCGCTGATTTACAACTACTTTAATGATTTAATAAAATTGTATATAAAAAGAAAAGATATAAAAAGAAAATCACTTCTCTAAAATGAGCCAATCTGTCACTACACTATTCCCTGGCTCCTTGGTTTGAAAAAATGAAAGCATTTAATTTGCGTGAATAGAAAGTGTCGCTGTCGTTGAGTTGTTTCCAGTGATGATAGCGTGTCTTACGTGTAATTCGACAACAGACTGGCCAATAAGGACGGCTGGACCATTCACATGCGTGATAAATATTTTGCTCATTTCAATATGTAAAGTTCCGTTCCAATATATACTGTTGTGGTGTGAATTGCAATACAAATCACACTCCTATTAACTCGTTTACTGAATCCGATAAACTCGCAGGAAGTTATTCGTAGAGTTGCATTTCCGGTGCCAAAATCGAAATGGAGGTCATCTCCCGAATTATGGTCGAAAAGAACTTGCTTCATTTTGAAAACTCCGCTGCCATTTTTAATCCGTAGTCCCGATTCGGAGTAAGAAATTATTTTCATTTTCACCAAAAGCATCGAAATATTTCCGGTATTGGTTACATTCATTCCATTTAAATCGTTCAATTTAAACACTCACGAAGCGGTTCTCAATTTTCCGCGGTCCATCATGATTTCAATTCCATTCCTGTGCTGTTTACAACTTCAACACCTTGAAGAAATACATCCCCTCTAGCGGCAACTTGTATTCCGCTTCCATTGGTTCTAAACAGCATTCTTTACTGATATCGACTATACCCTTCCAACTAGTTAGCATCATCCCGATGTCTCTGCAATTGGTAACAGTCGCCTCGGAGATTTTGATTTCGTATGGCAAATCTGAGGTTAAAGAAAGGCCACTTGTCGAATTTAAAACTTCAATTGAAATATAGGTGCTTGAATTCAATATCAGTCCATTCCTTGCGTTCCTGATGCTAAGAGCCATTCCCGCACCTGAAAGGAAGGGAAAATGTTTATTCAAACTTGCACGAGAGCGTCGTTACGTTCTCTCCGCGCAGACTAACTACGCGACGCAGGTAAACAAACCGTTTGTTGCATACCACGCAGTTGAAATGTTGCTCCCTTTTTTCTGTATACGGATAATTTATACGGCTCTTGGTAATGAAAGTGTTACCAACGCGCTGAATCCATATTGGAAAATTAAATATGCTAACGGCGACCGAAAGAAAGCAATCGCGGATACGACAAAATAATTTTACAACGCGTGTTCCATCAGTCTTTCTTTTAGCCTGCTTGCACGCCGCGATTCATCCTTTTCAAATTCAGCTCTTATGAAGGATTAATATACTGTTCCTCAGTCCAACCGTAAACAAAATCGATTTAATCAAAAGCCTAGTGTTAAAATGTTGAAATTACCGGGTAGTCGTAGCAGCTCGCCGAAATTTTTCTATTAGAAGACGAGGTTCAATTTCCGTGTATTACCGAAATGAGAAGCATGAAGAACTCGGTGCACATTGGAATATGCAGATGTTGCGAAACCAACTCCACTCTCTTTCTGTCTGAATTTGAATTCGGCTCCATTGAAGGTGCACAGGGTGAGAGTTTCCGCGGAAATCCAAGCTAAGCAAATGCTGTGACTATAGCTGTCAAACATTGTGACATCGACCGCAGATGGAAAACTGAAAAAAAAATGGAATATAGCAGATCGTGACGTCCTTTTACCTATCTGAATCGTCACATTGCTTCGCCTGGTACTTTCTCCGTTACCTTTATTTTTATACCTTTCCTTTTCCCAGAAGGTGTCAAGAGCGTTTTAATTCTCTAATATCATCTAATCTTTTATATATCGGAAAATGGTAACGTGTTTAATACAACTCTGAGCTTACGATACATTTAATATTACCAGGCTTGGCAAAATATTTACTTGTGGGGAATGTATAAAAACATGACACACAATTATATTCATTTAAGTAAATGTAAGTTTTAATGAGAGGTACATTTAGGCGATCTTATTGTAGGTTAAATATAAGATATTTATTCTACGTTAATTTCTGCAACTGTAACTCCCCCGCATAACTCCAGTCAGTTGTACTGCCGGAAGGAACTTGCTTCATTTTGCTTTTACCACGTTCAGCAGAAGCGCAATGCCAATGTTGTTGACTTTGTTCGAAAAAATGAAAGCATTCAATTCGCGAGTTGCGTGAATAGAAAGTGCAGCTGTCGTTGAG